>JAQIXX010003747.1:0-18450 GCA_034700605.1 Willowsia nigromaculata | reverse complement strand
CAAAAGTTTACTGAAGCACACTTCAGCATATTAGCCATTACGTAGAAGTGAGTCTAATTAAATGTTACAGCCGAAGTATGATAATGACTACTGGTAAAGAGAGTGGGATGATATAATGAAGTTTCAATTTCTTTTAGGTGGGAATTTCAAAACTGACTTTAAAGAAGTAATAAAATATGTGATATGGCATAATACATACATTATCATTGGCAAAAAATGAAAGATGTGACTTAGGTTGAAAAAAATGTTTTGATTTTTCTTCGGTTCTAAGTAAACTGAATCAAATATTTGATCAAATTAGCTTTCCCCTGTAGAGTTATCGTATAAACTGACAGAGGTACCGACAGCTATCCTTTTTCGTTTCCAGACACAAACTATTTTATCGTGGTGATCAAACATGTTGGGATTTCTTCTTCTCCATTTTGACACATGACAATCAATAAAATGACACAATTAAAAATCAATGCTAAGAAACAGCGGTTTCTTCAGAAAGCTTCCATAATCCAATTATTATGTAGCAGCGACCTATGGAATACAATTACCATAGCTATTTGCTCCAATGAATGTATATATTCTCAGAATACGCTGCTTCTCAGAATTTTCAGCTCACATAAATAGAAGAACACGTGAGGTTAACCAATTTTGAGATCTTTCCTTAAGCTGTAGAGTGGAAATATGAAAGCCTTCAGTCATTGTTTGTAAAGCGAAAACATGATTTAAATTTTGATTATGTATCCATTTGAAGATAGCTGATATTACATTGTATTTTCGCAATCCAATATGCATCATTATATCGTACCTTTAGCAATGGGAAAATTCAAAAGATGTGTAAATACTTTGAGCCATTCATAATTGGAGTGAAACGCTATAATGCTGAACAGTCAATTTTACTATTGATACGATTCTCAGACTATTCCTTTGTGAGATTATTGTATGCCCAAATCCACTTCCTGACATATGATGCAACAAACTGAGCTACAGGCAATGCTGACTTGCAACTTCTAACGGATGGTATGGCTTCTAGGCCTTTTTGACGCAGACTTTTTCGGCGCGTGGTACATTTTCGACGCATGACATTTTGGGCGCAAGCATTTTTGACGCAGTACATTTTGGGCGCAGGACACATTCGGCGCATGACACTTTCGACGCAAACATTTTCGGCGCATCAAATTTTCGACGCAGGACCCTTTCGGCGCAAATAATATTGCTCGCTACTATTATTACTGACTACTTAATGCAAATTGCTATTATATATTATGCTAGCCTAAATGCCACAAATATCATGCATAAATTCAACTTACGCAGTTCTACATTGTCTAATTTATTTTATTTGCTATTTTTAAACTGCATCATAATCTCAAACAATGTTCTCATAAATACATTTAAAACAATGCCAATCATGGCACTAAATTAGTAGTAGTGTCACATAATTAACATATTATATTTTTGTATGATTTTATAAAATTCTACAGAATATTGTTACAAGTAACAGGATATATTTTTATCACTTTATAAAAATCTTTGGTACATTTTCACATAATCAACATAAAATATATTTTTATCATTCGTTAAAAAACTTTTAAAACTAAAAAACGGAACGAGGTCAATATCATAATGAAAATCAAACTAGAGCTTTAAAACATTGTCGCAAATTCTCAATATAAATTTTTGATATTTTAAATAAAATGTTTTAATTATACATATGTCATCTTAAAAAGTACCGTTACCTTTTTGTAATTTTATAAAATAAGCTTTGAAAACTGCACATATATACATTACAAAACTTTGCACACTTTTGCACATGCAAAAATATTGCATATGCAAAAATTTGCAAATTGACAGTTGTGCATTTACTGCTATTCACATATATTTTCAACCTTATACTAACCTATTACACGTTCAAACATATATTATGGGCGATTCCAGTCAAATAGTCAATAATAGGTTCTTTTTCATCATAGTCCTGAACTATCAATAAAAGCCTATCGGTCAAATCTCGATACTTTTTACGTTGCGGTTGAGGTGTTTCACCTGCACGTTGCTGCTCCATTAGAAGTTCATTGAGGGATTGCTGCTTCCTAATTGTGTCTATAAATTTCCAAATAGTTGGATGTGTGGCACCAAGTTGACACTGAAATCCACGATGCCATCCTTCTATTGCATTGTTGGTCCTCGCTCGGCCATCAAGAACCCGTTGGTAGCAATTCCATTCGCCGATTTCAAATCTCGGTGGTCTTTCTCTGTCTCGCCGATTTCCTCCAACCCAGTTGTCTTCAACGTAGTCGACCAAAGATTCCATGTCACGTGAACGTGAGTAAAACTTACCCGATATTAAAATTTTGAATGCTTCCTTAACAGAAGCAGGTGGAACAAAGGCCACAGCGGTCAGGCACTTAACTTTCAACTGAAAATCCGGTTCTGCACAGTAACGTGAATATACTTCGGGTAATTTCTGAATTCTTCGGTAGAAACATTGTCCAAAATGGAATAAACACCCGTGCTGGGTTGTGTCAGGAAATACGGTCTTGAAAGCGTTCTTAGCTGCCTTTTCAAAGTCAGTTGTTATAAAATCTGGATTCATGTCAAGAGCTAGCTTCTTTAAGGCTGTCAACATTTTCACATAAGTCTGCTCATTTTGCTTGGGTAAAAGGGCATAGACTGTTGGGATGATTTTGTTGAACCGGTTAACGTGAATTGTGTACAACTGCAAATCAGCAAATCAAATCATAGGATAAGTTTGTATTGTTCGTATACTTGATTTATTTAATTATTATGAACAAATTATTTTTACCTGTTCAAAAAGTTGTGGAGCAACCTTAAAAGTTCCATCTGCATACCATTCCGATGAGTTTTGCATGTGATGAAGATTTTGCATGGTCCCAAATATTAAAATACGTTCATTATCAGCTCCAGAGTCATACAATAAGAAATTCTCGTTATTTGCTGTCAGTTGGTACTTATCAGGAATTTGAAGCGTCAACAAAGAAGTCGGAACAGGATGTGAGTTGTTACACTTCATTTTCATTTTCACTCTATCTTTTCGAATTGCTCGTTTGAGGGATCGAACTGGTGGAAGTTGTGCAGAAGCGCTTGCACTGATTCCCTGGCTACAAGAAGCTACAATAGCTTGAGGTGAGTCGGATGTCGTCACTGCTGCAACTTTGATTTTTGTTCTGATGTCCTTCACTTCTATATGGGCTGGATCCTCTGTGTGATTATGGCTTTCGACAATGGCTAAAATTTCGTTGTTTGCCGTGTGAACACGGCCAAGACACTTTCGGACACATCTCCATGCGTTATGATTTGGCCCGGCTCTGTCAAGTTTATACCTAAAGCCCTCATGGACAAGATGGTCCATTCCTCTGTTGCTTTTAATAAATTGCAAAGGCATTGCAATATGTTATAAAAATCGCCAAGTTAATTTTAAAATTTGTCAAAATATAATAAAACAACAATTTGGAAAAAAGACTGCGGCTAACTAACCCAAAGAACTCTTACTTCTTACTAGTTTCTAGTTTTAAGACAAGTTTTAGAAAGGGCTCAAATTTTGACATTGGTGAATAATTTTTGACATAAGTGACTACTTTCTGACATTGGGGATTTAGAGTAATTTGAATATCAGGTTAATATGAGTATCATTGTTTGTTAACTAGCCATGGATTTAAGATTTCTCTTGAAATTCTATGGAATATAAGTCCATAAGTATTGCTGCAAGTTAAAGTGCTGCATTTAAAGTTGTAAGTCAAAGTTTGGCCTAATACCGTTATTCATGCAAACATACCGCTAGTATTTTGTAAATACCTATTAAGGCCAGCAGTCTACCAAATTTAAATATATACGCATTTTAGTCGATTAATGAATAGTAAAACAAGTAGGTAGCTTAACTTTGTGCAGTGCAGTATACAACCATTTATAAATAAAAGGTTAACCGCACAAGTAGGCAAGTGTATTTTGTTCATGGAATGCGACATAAGTTGCTACCAGACTTTAAATGAAACATCCAGCAAAAGCGACAAATTCTTTTGTATAGTTTGGTGAGTGCATTATATTATACGTTTTGTGACATCATGCAAGCCGCAGGTTCACTTTATGCAGAAGAACTGTGGCAAATGGGCTAACATTGCATTATATATTATCAATATTATGGAAAGAAAGAAAAGGGAAAGATTCCACATTTATTGTTGATGAGTGCATAATGTCCATTTGCATTTAAGTAGTGAATAATAATGTATGTTCAATTTGGGTGCATGATTGTAGTTGGTCCCTGATATATTTTGCGCCGAAAGGGCCCTGCGTCGAAAATTTGATGCGCCGAAAATGTTTGCGTCGAAAGTGTCATGCGCCAAAAAAGTTTGCGCCGAAAGCGTCCTGCGCCCAAAATGTACTGCGTCAAAAATGCTTGCGCCGAAAGTGTCATGCGTCGAAAATGTACCACGCGTCGAAAAAGTCTGCGTCGAAAAGGCCGGCTACGCATTGTTGGCAGCAACAAGGAAGGAACAGAAACATGAAGTGGACATGTCAAAGCATATCGGACATTATTGCGTTTGTGGAACCAGATGCGCAACAAAATCAAGTTTGAGATGTCATATACTTTACTTTACATTGGAACCGAAATTCCAGTGTCCTTGGTGTACAGAACGTGGCCGTTTTTAAAAAAGCACATGTTGAGGAATCATAAAATTTCCATCGTTGCTGCTGGTGTGAGGGGCTGTAGAGTTTGCGGAGATACTTTCCCCAGTGCTTACGAGCTATATCGTCACCGCAAATCAGAGCAGTGAGACAAGTTTCACTACTTTATCATTTTTTATTCATAAACTAACCATATGAAATTTCCATTTAAACCCCGCGTAATATCATTGTGTAAGTAGTTGGACATGAATCCAGACATGCACTGTTGCTGTTAAAAAGCTAAAAAGTGAGAGAGGTCATTTAATTGGGAATTAACGGTTGATCGACATTAACATATTGGCTACTGTTTTTTTCCTTTCTCTTAGCTCAAATCCTACTGATGCTATGCCAGTCACAGTACAGACCAATGAAGCTAATCCTGTCATCAAGACAACATTTACTTCGTTTACTGTAGTTGATGGCCCTTTTAGGAAGATGACTGGTGAAAATAAAGAAATTGATTTAGCAGAAGATTCGCAAGTACAACATTCAAACTCACCAACATTGACTGAAGCAATGGAGATACAGGAGCGTGACACAGGAAACAATTGGGCTTCATTTGCTCCCACCACATCTGTAGCATTTTCATCTTCTACTAGTAGTGCCAATGGCTTAACTGCAACGATCAACTCGACTCCGAGTGCAAACAACGAGGAAGAAAATGACATATTTGAGTCAACAAATGAAGATACTACTGGTATCTGTTCCGCTCACCCTACACATGACGTGGACACTTCTAAAGATGATTTTTCCTGTATCTGCGGAGAAAGTTACCCAAATAGAAACGCTTTGTCTCGGCACATCAAAAATAAAACGATTGTGAGAAAATTCGTTTGCAAAATTTGTAAAGAGGGATTTATAGGCGCTTTACCATTTCGTAACCACATGTTTCGTATTCACAAAGTCATACAAAATGTTTCTATTGGATGTAAAAAATGCGGAGATTTTTTTCACTCCAATATGGACCTTTACTCTCACTTCAGGATGATCCAGTACGCATTTTTACTTGTTAGAAATTCTAAATAAGAAATTGTTTCCAATTTAATATGCTGTACGTAACGTCATACAACATAGTGATGATAATGAAGCCTTACCAATTTATCATCATAAATCTAATGGCTTCATCATCACTATCACTATCACTAAATGGCTGTACGAACGTCAACGAAAGGTTCATATGACAATATATCAACAGGTTAAATAACTTTAACTTTTGTTTCTTTTATAGCAATCATGGATCGCAAATCGAGCCTTGGGAAACAAAATATTGTCCACCCGCACTCCCATCTCAATCGGAAGTTTGTCATCAGGAACAAGCTCTACCATTTGAAAATATTAACCCAGCTAATAATGGTAATTCTCAGCAGGACAAACGCACTATTCATCAACGAATTCCACCAGATCCACTTTCAGAAGATCAAAACCAGATCATGTGTACTTGTGGCGAGAAGTTTGCGAATCGACGTGCCATTTGGGCGCATATTCACACAAAGAACATGAGGAAAATCTTTAAGTGCTCCTGGTGCCCCAGAAGATTTAGCATACATTCTTGCTTGAAAATTCATGTCAAACAATTTCACAAGAAGGACTACCAGAAAGGTAAATTTGCATGCTATTTGTGCGCGGAAGCTTTCCATTCTTTAGAAGAATTACGTCTCCATCGACTTTCTTCGCACATTTTTTCATAAGTCATAGCTAATGGAAAAAATTCTTTCTTCGCAAAACAACGGAGATTCTTATAAATAAATAAATGAGTGAGGGTTTTGACATGGTTCTGAAATGTGTTCAGCAGAATTTTTAAAACCAAATTTGTATAGCGGTGTGACACAGATTTTATTTTAAAATGTGCTGTTTTGCAGCTCTTTTTATTCAAAGTGTTTTGTTATGTACCAGCAAATCCTTTGTCTTGTAAGTTAGAAGTACAGATACATTAGTAATTTCTTCTTAGCGTACAGTCATCTAGTACTATAGCAAATTGGAGAAAATTATCATTTAAAAACTATCTTAGATATGTATTTAGTTTCTAGAGTATATGTAAAATATGCTATAAAACTTTTGAAATAATAACCTTTTGTCCCGAATTCCTTACTAAAGATTTCAGCTAACGACCAATGATTTGTAGATAATTCAATTTGTAATATAATGCATTTTTAGTGTGTTTTATTTTTTTCATGTAAATACAGTATGTGATAAATGTAAAAGAATTTTTGGATTAATATATCTAGTCATAGTCAACTATATATAATACATAATCTATATCTATTATGGAAAATCTAACATAATAAATTATGCAGTGTTGATATATTGTAAATAAAATACGTTTTGCTATTACGAAGCTTACCCGAAAGGAAAATTAAAATTGTTCATTAGTGTTTATAATACCGCTTCAAAATTAGTATAAAGTATAATTAAAAACTATTAACATTTTGAAAATGCCAGAATTTTTATCAACTAATGAATTCTTTTTAAAAGGTATCAGAAAAACACTAACCCAGAAATTAAATAATATCGTTCATGGCAAAATGGTTCAATATAATTTTACCTGCGTTGGTTATGTGATAGATATTTCAACAACTCTTGCAACAAAAGTAATAAATAGCAATAAAACTCTTTAACGTGAAACAGCATATTATGCTTGTAAATCAAATATTTCATTAAATAGACTATACGCTTATATGTAGCTTGTAAATTCTAAAGTAAAGTTTATACCAATATCAAAATATCAGTTTACGGCATACGGATTTAACTTATGAGTAGTTTTAAGGAGACTATATGAAACGTAAAAGTGGAGTTTAGTTTTGGTACTCTGATTTTAAAGGAACGTTTTGTGAGTATGTATATGACCAGAACCTTTCAATGCTTACAGTATATTGCTTAGTTTTCAAGTAGTTGTGCTTCGGGGAAGGGGCGATCTTAAAGTTTCAAATCCGAAGAGATTTTTCTGCAAACCATTTATTGATCCAACTCAAACTCCACATAACGATTGTGAAAATCAAACGGTTGGTCTACATATTTATCTGGGTGTATGTGTGGCTTTTAATTAGTCACTGTGTTCATAATATTATATCAAATTTCAAATTACTAATTCTACTAGGTAAGTATACAGCTAATATAAGAAAATTTAAAGAATGTGAAACCATGATATTTTCATGTTAGATTATTAGGATTGGGTATCAATCCTGGCTTTACAAAGAATCTCCTATCAAATTTAGAAGACGGCTTGTGCGTGTGTGATTTGCTAATTATATTTTGAATCTGATGCAGTGAAGTAATATACTAGGTAATTATTTACTTAGCGGATAGATGTGTCTACAAAGATTTTTATAAGGCATAACAAATTACATTTAAAGTAATGTGAATTTGTTTAGTTGTAAAATAAAATTGAAGTATATCCATCTATGTAAAATTAGTATAATATGTCTTTTAAGCTATTGCTTTTTGATATCTATAACGCTATGGGACTTATAAATAAATGATGTCACATAAAAAAATTTGACTTCTTTCCGATTTCGTCATGCATTTTCTTACACAAGAATGCATATATACCGCTACCGCTCATACTCCTATGTATAACTCTCAAATTATCAGGAATGGCACCATACTTAATAGCTTTTTAGGGATCTCTTACTATCTATCTTACTTACTTGGTAACACCAGACCCCATTAAGTAAAATATCATTACAGCATGTTCACTACACAAACAGGAGAAAAAGTATTAATGTATATTTAGTGTTACATGTCTTTTTTGTAAAATACTGGTACAATAATACAGAAGTTCTTATTATCATTATTATCAAAATGGATTATTATATCAAGTTTTATCAATGGGTGAAATGCCCTAGCCACAAAATAGTATGAAAACCACTGGTTTTTGACAATCACAATACCTCTTTTCAACCTCAAATTGCTGATAAAAATTATAGATTGCATTGGAGATGAGAGCGTAATCATTCATGATCCAGCATTTCGCTATAGGATATTCAAGCATTTTAACTTTTTCCAACAAATATTTAGTCAATTATGGTTACATTTTATTCTCCCATATGAAAAAATGAGGGGTTATGGAAATGTATTGACATTAACTCGATTTTTTACAAATATTCTAAAATAAAGTTAATTAAAATATTCTTATCCATGAGCAAAACTCTAAAAATTAGTACCTAATTGAGAATCGATTTTTGGCAATTCATTTTGTGCGAGATGCTTTCTTTCATTTTCACTTGTTTTTGTTGCTTACCTCTCCTTTCCACTCTCACATGAAGTTTTTTCCAGTATATTTGGTACTTCGTGTTCTATTCTAGCCTTATACTTTCGCAACAGACTATGACAAAAAGAAAAAAAGAACGCTAGCACACAAACAATGATAGCTTGCAACTTTAGCTTAGCCAATAACAGCTGACGTGATAGTATTACGTCAATACTTTTGATTTGCTTGTACGCTTGGTGAAAGTTGGCTTTCAGGTTAGCAAATTTATTTGGTTTTTGTTTAGTGAACGAAGGTCAGAAAAATCTGAATATTATTCTCAATGTGTGTTTTTTTGATTGAACATTGATGTTGGAAATTAGGAAACTGCTCAAATAACTCGTTATATAATTGCTATTTGATCAAATACTACCAATTACATGATGGACTCAGATGGAAGAGACGAACACAATGTGACACAAAGTTTAGTTGCTCTTAAGCCAATAAAACTATCTGTAAACATCTATCACCTGGCACCGGAGGTAATAGATTTTTAACATTTAATAGTGGGTTATTAAGCTTTTGACATTCAAATCTAAAACTAATCAATACTTCATATAAAATCTTACTATATAATAATGAAATAATGCAGTTATTAAACGTTATGCGGTTACAGGCAACAGTAGTATTCAAGATTACAGAAGAGAACGAAATGTAATGAAGAGATACGACTGCTGTCTAGAATAGACAGCGAATATTTTTCTACATATCATGATTTCTGTGTAATCTCTTAAGTTGTTTCGCATTCGTTCCCTTTGTGTTCATGTATAAATAACCATGTTTGTCTTTCAAATGTATAATATTTTCACATAAAAATTGTAAACAGCTTTGGGCAAAAATTTTTGACTGCTTGGAACTTCCAACGGACCTCCTTAATGTCTCCAAAGCCGTTTCATACTGGAGAGAGGTTTTACACTCGACCAAATCAGCGTGGTTGTTTAGTATGGTAATTTGTTTCATTTTAGCATTCTTTTTATCTCAATTTAAAAAAGAACAATTAGGTGGATGTAATGGCTAATGGCCAATGCATATATTACGTGGCATAAAATTCATTATTTATGATGCCGTGGACATTTTGAGCCTTACAATTTAATAATCATGTATCTTATTTTCTTAGGTATTTCCAATGCTAATGGAGCATTTGTCAAAACAAGATATCCTTAATTGTCGACAAGTCTGCAAACGTTGGTGTTCTGGAGTCGAATACTTTCTTGAAAACAACGCCTTTCAGCGCCCAGCTTTTATGTCTCCAGAGCACCTTAAGAACTGGTACGCTACTGAAACGACCCTCACTGAAGAAAGGCCTAAAACTGATTTTCGTTATCGCCCACTACTCATACATCTTGCAACAAGGAAACTCATGTACAAATACTTTCCAGACCTACTAAAAATAAAATTTCTAACTGAAGCCGCATCTTACAAACGCTGTCACATTGTTGGGAGATCAATTTGTCTTGCAGAAACATCGAGATCATTCCCTGATACCAATGTCCAATTTTTAAAAGTGTTTGGGTACCACATTTGGTTCATGAGAATTGGAATTGTAGATCTTTCACCAATCGACATTCTTACACGAACTCTGGATCTCATTACACTCTGCCCTAACCTTAAAAAGCTGGACATTTATGGAACTTGGATTCCTCTAATGCCCCGAGCATTCCACACTGACGACATGTTTCAGGAACGACAATTATCATTGTACGTAGAAAGCAGATACGCTACTGAAATTATGAGGGAATCGCTTCCCAAGTTGGAAACACTCGACGTGGAATTGACTGGACCCTGTCATATGAAAGTGAAGGAAATTCTTGTGTCATTATTTTGTACCCCAAATCTTCAAAGTCTTGCTATGAATCTAATGCCTATTCCTCCTCACTTGGAAGTGGCTAATCTTGCTGATCTTTCCATCTCATTGGATTCCGACACACAACTGACTCACCTCCTGCAACTGAAAGCTCCATTACGAAGACTTGGACTCCATCTAAGTGGAAGTGTTTCCCCAAAATTACTATTTGAAGTTATCACCAGATTCCAGTCAACCATTCGTCAGATTGGACTGAATATACATCCACAGTTTTACATGCAGCTACTCTCAATACAGTTACCTGAAAATTTGCTTCCATTCAAGAATCCTGATGTCTTGCAAGGTTTATGTATAAAAACTATTTGTATCAAAGGATGTCAACCGGTATCTTTTAATTATCTGTATGGACTTCGAAAACATTTGGAGTATTTGCACCTCTACATTGAAAATTTCGATCAGTGGGAGCAGAAACTGGAGGACACACTTATTGCTATGGTGAATGCACAAGATGAACCAGAGACGGAGGTGTTGGACTTGTTGCAACTTCTGAAGATCTTACCGGACTCTAGCAAGTTAAAAATGTATGAATCAAATGTATGGATTGTATTCCCAAGACTGAAGGTTTTAACCATAATGCTTTGGAAGGACGGGGATACAGTAGCGGAAGATAAGAAAGTTGAATGGGAGTATCGGAGGGATGTCTATGAAAAGATGAAACGCAATTTATAAATGTTACTTTAGTTCAGCCAGTGAAATAATAGAAGCTTTAATTTTATGATGTAATACAGATTTATGAAGATTGGTTTTCACCACATTAGTTTATTTTTAATCCTGTTCTGTGTAACAGGAAATGAAATCATTTTCTTAAAAATAAAATAAGTATGTATTGATATTTACAGAAACTATAAAATAAAACGAGAACAGAACAAAACAGGAACATTACTTTATCTCTATCCAAATTCCAACTCCTTTATTTATTGATTTTGTAATTTGTATGCATCTCATGCCAGTGTAAAAACAGTTTATTATCATACACTAGTGCACCTTTCTCAAATTAACACTGACAGGTACACCAGCAGCAATCCATCACAATTTTAGGGTACCAATTTTATTTCTTAAGAATTACATTTTGGAGGAGACCGCTCTTGCAAAACGCATTTTATGTGTTCGTTCCATGCTTTGTTCTAATTTTCTGAAGACTCCAAGAACATAAATATAAGTACCTATTTTTAAATTTCATTCAATTTTGAAGTGAAAGCATTAACATTTTCATGTTGTTGTTGAAAAAGGGAGACCAGCTTATGTTGATTTTCAGCACGTTAAATAAAGTCAATCAATCAATCAATCAATGTTGCTATTGGTATTGGAGCTTTCAGCATCAACTCGCTATTTTATCTTTCATTCAATCTTTTGCTTCCAGAGCAAAGGTTTGGACTGCCATAATAAGCAATAAAGTTGTTCTAGTATCAATATTTTGTTTCAAGATAAAATTAATATAAATAATCCAAAACCTATATCTTGATCAAAGTAAGAGTTTCTCATTTATTATCGTATTTTAATTTTGCAATGTTAATGGCAAACATGTGTTGTACATGCTATAAGTCAAAAGCTTTATAACCTAACTTTGCATTTTAAGTATTATTCTGCAGCAAATATTTTTGATTTGCATTTTTTTGGATTTCTTTTCTTTATTGTTAGAAATCGCGTTATGTGAATTAAAGATTCTTGGAACTGTTGCATTACGATAAATTGGTTGGAACGTTTCCGTAGCAAATCATTGTAATATTACAAAATTACTAGAACTAAAAATCCAGTACGCATTTTGTCAGCTTAAAAATATTGTTATAGTGCGGATTTTAACAATAATCAAATACTGACTTAAAGAACTTGGTTACTTTTGGCCTAAACTTTTCTATATTTTACATATATATTCTATATATAATGTTAAAATGAAGATATTCTTGTAATCTTTAAAACTGGTTGTCTTCGTGCTGTGCATTTGAAAAGTGGAAAACTTTGAACTGTAAATCCATTATGTCAATATTAACCACTCGATTTTTCAAAGATCTACTAAACACGCTAATAATCTTAAAGATCAGTACATAGAAATAAATCCTACAGAGTACACAAAAATTATTGGACCTTGAGTATACAGGCCTAAAAGATGTTTGAAGCCATATGTATTTTCTTGTCTCGTCGTTTCTTTATTTTCTTTAAAAATAAATGAGTATTACAAATATTAAAAATCGATTAGAAAGACTCTATATCACTATCTCATGCCATATTGATTTAATAAAATGGTCAAGCGAAATGGTCAACAAATATTAAAAAAGCGTTTTATAAAACAATAGGCTTTTTAAACGCTTAAATATTAAAATCATTTCGTGCAAAACGTTTTCAATTTGGATGCGGTGAAGCCGACAAAAAACGGATAGACAAACATGACACGTAACTGTTTAATACATGGGATGAACCACTTAATAAACTTTGATGTAAATAACGATAATGTTATATCTCTTCACCAACTTGCATTATCTTATCGATATTGTTGCTCATATTGCTTCATTACTTATACATATACTTTGTTGTGTTATGTCTTGTTGTTATCAATCGCAATGACAACTTCAATGGTATTTAATAGTGTTTATCTAACCGTGAATTGGCTCGCAAAAACAAATAAGTGAAACAAAAGCCAGTCCCATAAAAGTAGTTTGCCAAATTTCAAGCGGATGTGATACAATGTACAAAATAAAACAAATTTATTCTCTTTATAAACTCGTCTTAATCTGTACAAATTTGTTTTCATTAGCTCAGCCCATTGCCGTATCACTTAAGCCTGAAAATCCCTCATATGAATGACATCAAAAGACTAATTTCATTTCAACTTTTGGAGTTTTCACCAAGTGCAAAAAGTTATCCATCAAACATAGAAAAGTTAAACTTATTTTTAAAACCTTTATCAGACTGTCTTATAATAATAAACAATTTTCGCAACATAGATCTATCTAATTTGAAATATCCTATTGTATCACGGTATATCATACCAGCATTGCTGACGTATCAAAAATACAAAGAAGAATTAGGAAGTAAATCTCCTACACAAACAAATGTCAAGGAATATATCTGGACACCTTCATATACACGTGAGTTTAAAGTACACAGTTCAGAAAAGTAATACCCGTGTATGACATCACATTTGTTGAGTTCCATACATTTAATAAGAGGAAGAGGAACTGCTGATTATTGCGTAAGACTAGATATATTCAGGTTTTCATCTAACATAAGACCATGGATCTGCCAAGTTCAGATTGGACTATATTATCCTTTATACTACCTTAAGCGCCAACGTTACCTTGTTAACCCAGGAATATTTACCTACAATGAACTGGATGTCAATAGCAGTAGTAAATATGTACCATTTAGACCGAGTTTCATTCCACCTATTAATATTCTGATTGAGTCACTTCAAACTTCTAAAACTTTGGGTGAAAATCATTATCTGTTAACACATTGGATAAGGACTACAATGGACACGGTCTTTGCACGGGATAAGGTTAAACACACCATGTATTTAGACAAATTTATGCTAGCTGTCACGGTTACCATTAATCCGCCTTCAGAAAACGCTTACCGCATAATTCATGTAATCGATATGAAAGTTTACAGTGATATAAATATCCCTATTGAGTTGCCTCTTCTACAATACAAGCTAGTCACTATAAATACTTGGGGAAATATGAACTTTTCTTTAATTGTGTCATTTGGAACATCCAACTCTGGAAATGAAGTTACCTGGAGACTTATAGGCATGGACGAGATAAATGGTGTTGAAAAGCATTTACGGTATTGTCAAAACCTATTTTCAGAAACTAAGTCATCATTTGCAACAACAACGCTTTTCCTCTCAGAATATGAAGACAGAGTAAATCATGCTTACGCTCATGTGCTTCAATTAATCATGAGAAATTTTACCTTCCATGCCCAAAGTACCTTCTCAAAATTGTATTGCAAATCCCAAACGAAGGCTAAATTAAAAGCAATGTTCAACGGAAATGGAGATTACGTATTGTCATATGAACCTATGTGGGATATTCAATTGCTAAATGATCCGCGTGCAGCTATGAACTATATCCTTTTTATCAACAAAACCGCCACATCTCTAAGGTTTGTAGCATGTGGACTGCGTGGAAAAAGTCCGTTTCCTTTCAATGAATTTATAAACGCATATGACGTTTATATCTGGGTGTTTATAGGCATATCGATGGGTATGGTTGCATTGTTCATTATTTGTAGTACCTACAATTCACTTGAGGAAACGCAAAAACAGAAAGTGTGTCACATTTTTGCAGTGTTGCGGGTAGTGGTCGAACAGGGCGACCCATTTCCCTCTAGTATTAGCAACAACCTTAATCTCCGACCAGTTTTGTGCACATATCTACTCATGGGGATCATTATTAGCAATGGATACAAAAATACAAACGTTTACAACATGATTTCACTTCGAAAACCGCTGTTTTATGAGCACTTGGGCCAGCTTGTGTCTGACAACTTTTCAATTTACACAAGATCCACAAGATTAGCCATAGATCAATTGAATAGTCTAATTCTAAACTTCAAGAATGATTATGTATTGTATGAATGGTCACATAATATAATGATGATGTATAAAGCCACACAAGGAAATATAAAACATTTTTCAGATTAGACATTTTTTCTGAACTATCGAATGTAATTCAAACGTACAAAAATCACAATCCACTTTTATATAGATTGGCAGAAAATAGCAACCTACATCCCAACATATCTGAAATTCTGTTTAATGTTTTGAATCAGTTCCATCGCGAGGAATTAATAACCAAAAAGTTTTCTAAACACACTCCTGGTTTAACATATAAAAGTGATGAGACAAGGTTTAGTAATATTTTTAAAATGAAGGAGGAGGAACTTCTTTTGAATGAGATTGGTCATTGTGGTAAGACTGCTGTTATACTTCCCGAAATATTGAGTACAAAGTTTGCTCTCCATTATCGAAAATTGGGGAATCAAAAGATTCATATCGGGAAAGAGACTTATCGACGGGAATACTTAGGTATTGATTTGAAAGGACCGGTAACGCTTTCATTAATTCAGCGTATACATGGAATTCAACAATCTGGGATACTTAACTGGTGGACACAACATCTATCTGATGGTGGTAGTCTATCAGATTACGAAATGGCTGGGGATTCAACAAGGGCAGATATGTATTGGTTGTATTTTCAATGTATTTATTAGGTTTAGCGATTTCTTTAGTTTGTGTAATCATAGAACTTTGGAAGGTAACTTTGAAACTTGTTGTTGGTGTGTATAGCCTTTGTCTTCATATTATTTTTTTGCCATACCAGTCCCTACTTTGTAATTGGAGATGTCAGTTAAGGCGCTTTTAACCATTAAATAAAGAGATAGAAAATAAACATAAATAATTAAATATAAGAATGTAAACAGAAGTCAAACTTGTTTTTATAATTTTTTATTTCATGATCAAAATATATTGTTTAATGATTCATGCATTTCTAAAACAATTTATTTTACAAGATGCAATTCGAATCAACTTGCCATTACATTTTCTCGAACAACGTTCCAACACTGCTCGCACAAATTTAACTCCATTCGCTTCTCCTCCTCCAACCTTGCGCTTCTTTCCTGATATTTATCATACGCCAGTTTTCCTGCAGTTCCCACAGCAGCAATGACAGCCACACCAGCAGCAATCCACCAAGATTTTGCTGTTCCACCCTTCGCTCCAATAGACTGCACTTTTGAGAAGGCCGATCCCTTAGATATATTTCCCATTTTAGATTGCAATCCAGAAGCCAACGAGCCCTTCTGAATTCCTTGCTCTGCAAAACCTGCATATTTGAGACCACTGTCTATGACCCGTGTAGTGGTACTCCCGACTTGATGAGCGTTCTCAATTGAACTCTGACCTATTTCTAAGACATCTGAAAGATTGCTTTCACTACTTCCAGTTTGAGCAAAATTGCGTTGAATCATGTGTCTGGATCCACACATTGGACATTCCACTGACTCGCTGCCACGTTCCATCCTTCAGTCTTTTTTACGGTTTCTAAATATTCAGAAAAACATTAAAAATGTTGTTTGAGACTCTAAAGGAGATTGATTGATTTTCAAAATACTAGTAATGTTCTTACTCTTTTTCCGCTGTAAAAATTTCGTTACCACATAATGCGGGACGATACAACTGAATTCCTGTATAGCTTAATGACTACTGACAAAGAGATATAAACAAATTTACACTTGATAAGGAAAGCAATCATGAATCTGATATCACGTATGCATTAAACCAAAAACGTTTTTGTCGCCTTTGTTATCATATTTAGTGATTACAAGTGAACATTTTATTTTGGTGAATAAATGAATAAAAAACTATGATACCAGTTGATGGGTCAGTTTTGCAGCAATTTGATCTGAAACAATAGAATTGGTTTTCGTACTAACTTGATACTTCATGATGATAACGATAAAATATCAGTGGTGTCCAAAGCTTGAGCTTTAATAACTATGTGACAAGAGGAATCTCTATAAAGAGTGATAGATAGTAGAGTCGAGATGTACAGATGAAATATTATTTTGTTTGTAAGAAGATATTACTATAATAAATACATATTAGCATCGTATGTTTAAACAGTAGACATATAAGACCAGAATTGTATTCCCAAATACACATCTTTTCATGCTGGTCACTTATACTAACAAAGCTAAAATCTATAACTATGGTACTATAAAATATGTGTGTGTTGTACAAATAATGCAATGCAATAAGTGAGAGTACAAGACGGTTACTAGTTTAGCTCTCGTGTTGTTGATTTATTGCAAACAGTAGTAATTAAAACATAATTTATTTGCTACTATAAGACTAACTTGTGTTTGATGATCGCTGTATATATTTTTTAATGCTTTAAGAGAAAATAATCTACTCTACCAAGTTGTCTACTATATCTATATTTAACACTATACATGGATGACTCCAAAATACATACCTAGGTACCTGATCTCATATGCAGCCAGGATTAACTGATTCGCTGAGATTTTTGCCTTGCGGCTTTGTCGGTGCTACTTCACTTCCATTAAAAGAGTTGCTAAAACAATACTATCTATTATCTTGGACATTAATTGTGTTAACAGCTCATAAATCTTACGATGAAACTACCATAAATCTTGGTTAAAATTTATGTGCAGTCGGTCGGGGAACCTTTGGTTTGTCCTGGAAAAGCATTTGCAACAAGGTTATGGTATGAGTTTTCCGAGGAAGTACTCAGAAGTATGGATAGAAAACTGAATTTTGTGTGCTAACCATTGCAATTAATGCAATGTTAACTAATGCTTATAACTTATAGGAATAACAACACGCATAACCGGTTATTCCAAATTAAATCCTTAAATCAAAGCCTAAAGAGCTGATCAACAACAGCAAATTTTACAGTCTACACAAGAACTGAGCATGTTCATCTAGATTACTTTTGTGATAAGGTTAAATTAAAATATTGGATTGGAATACATCTAAACACTAATCACTTTAAAAAGGGATCTTTGTGCTTGGATCGTATTTAACATTAAAAATTCAGCTAACAATGCAAACGTTTTTAGATACCCTCATTTAATGGGAAAAATGTTTTCAGTACCCTTTTTTTCCGGGTTTCGCACCCTTATTTTTCGTTTTTAGCTCCTTATGCAG
>JAQIXX010003746.1:0-18453 GCA_034700605.1 Willowsia nigromaculata | reverse complement strand
ATGTGCCCTTTGACAAAGTTTTCTACTCATCAAGAGCTTTCGATTGGTATATGAATTTTAACCATCCACGATTGGCCCAACCCCGGCATAAGGTCCTTTGTGCTTATTAGCTACCAAGTGCATGTAATAACAGGTTAGCATTTGTGGTCGATACATTACTCACCTGAGATGTATTTTTCGTTTCTTTGCAAAGCTCTTCACAACACCAATAATCACTTATTTTAATTCGCATTAAAATTTCTCGTGTTTGGAGTTGCAGTTTTATTGTTCAGCCGAATTTTTTATGTCTTATCGAAAGCGAATTTAAAATTTTCTAAACAAAATCGAATCCACAGATATCACAATGCCATCCAAACTGCACAAGTGCAATATTTGTGACAAAATGTTTTCAGGTAAAGGCAATTTAAACCGACACACTCGAGTGCATACGGGAGAAAGACCTTACAAGTGCGAAGTGTGTCAACGGAGTTTCAAACTGAATAAAGATTTAACTAAGCACAAAAGAACACACACTGGGGAAAAACCCTACGTTTGCAAAATATGCCAGAAAACATTCAGCCAATCCGGATCCCTTAAAAGACATCAATTAACTCATGCAGGAGAAAAGAGTTTTAAGTGTGATATCTGCGGGAAAAGATTTTCCCTGAGAAGTAATTTGACAAGGCACTTAAGAGTGCATAGTGGTGAGAAACCGTACTCATGCGAGATATGCGGTTTATCATTCGCTCGAATGGAGACTTTGAAAAATCACCGAGACACACACTCCAAAGAAAAACAATATGAATGTGACATCTGCAGGAAACAATTTCAGACAACTATTGGTCTATATTCCCATAAACAAGCACATTCGAATCGACAAAAATGTAAAGTATGTGGTCATCGCTGTAAAAGCAATGCAGATTTGCGTGCGCATCAGAGAACCCACACTGGCGAACGACCATTCCAATGCAACTTGTGTGAGAAAAGATTCACTTTTACATCAACCCGAGACAGACACATCCGCGTGCACTTGGGTGAAAAACCAGAAAAATGTTTGATTTGCAACGAGCGGTTTTCTCGAAGAGAAGGCCTGCTACGCCACATGCGGAAACATTTTGGTACGCTACATTTAATTAAACTAGAGCATATTCAAGCTATTTTGTGATGGACTTTAAATTTCTGTCTCAATTCATCAATTTTATTCTTTGATAATTTAGGACAATTCGAATGCCTATTTTGCTTTGAACTGATGCCAGAAGAAATGTTGGAAACACATATGCGGGGTCACACAAAAGAGGTTTAGCTTTGCATGCTGATGGAACTTTTATGGTTACACTGACACGACCCGAGTTTGCAACTCAATTGCGAAGTAGTTGCAAATCAGAACTTAAGTTAACCAAAATGTTGCTGCGCTATTGCTATTGAAGCGCAACTTTGCTAATGGAGTTTCAAAAAATTACAACTTCGTTTTGTCGTTAGCAAAGTTTACAGAGAACAAAATTTTAGTTAAGATACAATTTTTATGGTACTGGGAGTTTGTAAATAAAATATTAAATAACTTTAACTTTCAGTGGCATGATGATGTGGTGTTTGAATAAAATCATTATTTTTAAGCTGCAGCAGTTAGCCGCAAAAACGAGTTTCTACTTTTTGGTGCATTACTGAATTCGAGAGTTGATTGTTTTTAATCGAACATTTGCTAAGCATTTCCAAAGATCATCGATAAATTTTCCATTTTATAAACCAGAAATAAAGTGTGAGGATGCATTGCACAAATATATTTTCAGGGAAATTGTTGTTCACAAACATGGAGGAAATAGGCTGCGAAATTGATAAAATATGTCGGTATCAGAGTCTGTAAATCGGAAAAATTTCATAATAAAAGGAAAGTAACAGCATATTGACACATACATTATCATAATTCTATACACATGAATAGTGGTTATGCCTCTATATTTACATATTACTGTTTACATATTACATTTTTGTAGTTTTTATACAATATGATAGACAAATGAAGGAAATGTAATGTTTGCGACAAGCTCCTTGCAAACGAACAAGGTTTCATTGAAGACATAAGAGTGCATACGAAAGAGAGTTCTTATAAATGTCAAGTGTGTGAAAAATCTTGCAATCAAAAGAGCAATCTAAGTGGTCATAAACTTATTTACTCCGTTGACAAACTCCACGTTTCCCACATTTGTCATGTCATTTATCTGTCCTACGAGCCTTAGATTACGTCAATTTGTTTCTGCAGACAACAAGACTTGGGTGTGACATATATTGGAAAAAAACTTTTTTAATGGTCAATTGACAACATGCAAAAATGCATACTGGTGAGAAACCCTATTCATGTGTCTAATTTTATTCATCATACGTATAAGTGTACGCCTTGGTATGTCACCAGAAACACATTCTGAAGACAAAGTTGCAAATTACCTTGGCTGACCATCAAAAAAAAAGGGATCCAGCCATTGCCTCCTTCATGGGCATGATGTCTCTGCTCCTTCTCCTTCCAAATTCGTGTTTCCTCCATGCAAGAAGGGGATGTTTTATTAGATAAGCAATGACATACGTCAACGTCTCCGACTTAATTGCATTTTCTTGTGAGTACTGCGAAGCATAAATCTCAGCGTTTCCATCCGTCTTTGTATTTATCGTTGAGGAAAGTGCATCCCAGTGTCCAGGTCCATGTAAATTCTAGTAAGTCCGATGTCAATTAAATGGACGATTCCCGAATTTTCTCCAGTTCCAATGTCAATATTGTCAGGTTTGAAGTCAACGTGAATCTTTCCGTTTCCATAGAAATTTTGCAGCCTGGCAAGCAGTTGATCTACTACGATTAATTGTTTGCTAGAGTAGAAAGCAGGAAAGAGTTCTTCTTGAAGACTTTATAAAGGGTTGATCCAAGTTGCCCCATGACCAGATAATTTCCAGACCGTTGCAAAGGGTTCAACTCAATGAGTCGTGGACATCTTGAAAAGCCTTTGAGATGTAGTAGAATGTTGTAACCATTTTCGGAATCCGAAGCAGTGATGGAGGCAAATGTAATACTCCAGAAACGCATTCGGACTTTGTTGACGATTCCGGTTTTTTTTTAATCTGTAGAATATGATAGACGAGACTGTGAGCTTAGGTATTAAATGCTACGGATTCACAGAAGTTCCGGACATCTTTGGTAGCGGATATCTTTCCGAATCCTCCTTCTGACTTTCTGAGAGTGATTCCCCAATAAAGATTTCGTGAGAATGTGATGACAATGTCATTAATGCCATGGCATTAATGACAACCCTCAAATCTTGTCTCATTCTTTCTGGGATGCAGTCTCAATTTTTTTTACAATATTTCTCACAGCAAATTCAACGTGAGGTAATTTGCATTTGACCAAGAACCTACCTTATATGGACAGGCATGCTTTTAGCCAAAACCATGAAACCAAGAAAATAATCCTTATCTACACTTATCTGTCGACATCATAGCGAAGAGTAATACACTCCAGGAAAGTTCAGTTACGTCCCTCAAGCTAAAAACGCCGTTTTAAAAACCATAAGATTCCTCACGTACAGAAATTTTTAATCTACGGAAAATTCAAAACAACTATGGTGGACCTTGAAAGGTGACTTTCGGATGATCGTAAGCCATCCCAAAAGAAAATAGCTGAAAGAAAAAGCATCGCAATTTCTACATGTACCTCAAGGGATTTGGTAAAGTTAAGAAACTTATAATACAATAGGTGTCTACACGGTTAGAGGAATTTCAGTTCTAGCAGCCTTTTCTGGCAAGAAACCTGAAAATTTCCACGCGCGGAATTTGAATTTTGCAATGCAAGCAATGCATGTTGTCCATGCTATAACTTTTGAATGCCTGCGAATTTTTTAATTCCGATTTTTGGAAACAGTTACAGATGATATAAAATTACTGGTTAACAGGTCTTTTGTGATATTATATACCGAAAACCGTTAGTAGCCGTTACTATTATTATGTTCATCAATTTAAAGTGTACCTTCTGACACATCATTTTAAAGGCAATTGGAAATGAGGACTAATAAATGCAAAAGATTTAAGAACTTATTAATTGTTGAAACGATATAATAATTTAAATCTAAAAGGTTTCGCCATTGCGTTGCATTACTAAATGGTTCTACGAAGTGATTTTAACCTAAATATCATTAAAAAATATATATATATATATGACCCCTGTGTCCTTTTAAATGCATGATTTTCTGAAAACTACATTTTAAGGCAAAAATATTTTTAAGCGGAGTGTTCAAAGTTTTTTACTTCACTGGCACTTCTCCTTCATTCCTTTTCAGGCTAATAACCTGAAAAAATAAAAACCGTGTAGAGACCTAATGTACACCAGTCACGGAACTCAGACTATTTTCATAAAAGTCCGACAAATCTTTTTCCGGAAGAATAGGTCCATAGACTGCGTCAAAAATTTAAATCTGTTCCACGCAATGAAATTTATAAGTAGTGGAATTCCGTGTGGACAAGAACCACAAGTTTTGACTCTAAATGCCTGTTTCCCAAAAAATGGCAAAAAGTGGTCGAGTAGAAGACACCCTTCCCGTGAAAGACACACTTAGACAAGTGTACTGTTCGTAAAGCCTGGGGGACTTGAAAGTGCTACTCGACCAGCTATTTGAATTTTCTCCTTTCACTTGAAACACGTAGTTTGTTTTAATTACTACACTTACGTGAGAGTTTTAGCTATCAGTTAGTTATCGGTAGGGTCATACTTCATTTAAGTACGTTATTATTTCCTTTGATTTGACGTTGAACTGAATTTTTGATGAAAATGAACTATCGCGTAGTGAATTAAAGGCAATGTTTTTTGCCCTCACCGTTAAGGAGCATGCCGGAATGCTTATCAGCAAACCCTATTTTGTGTGGCTCATTGTCATCCCAAAGTTAACTTTCAAAGTCATTCACTATTTTAAATTTCCCGTGGATTTTGATATGTACTCGTGTGTGAGGAATGTTATGGTTTTTAATAAAGTTTTCTTAGCACATGACATACAATAAATGTTAGCTTTTAGAAACTGAGATCTTTGCTACCTGGAAAATGACAGTTTTCTTTAATCACAGTCATCGTCATCGCAAACATCACAAAACAAAAATATCGCAATCGCAGAATATTTATTTATGTAATATAATTGTTTCAACAATCTCGGATTTAAAATGGCATCCCATTCATCAATGCGTCATTTAAAAGAATATGGCATGTTTTAAAGCTCTCATTCTAGTTTAACATAGAAAGTTTTGCATTCTGTAGGGAACTCCTATCCTTGGAAAAAAGTGGACTACCTGGAATGCTCCAAAGTAGTTACAGTACAAATTTACATATTAGTTTGTACGATACAACGTTCAGGTGCAAAATCCATAATAAGCTGCATAGCAATGCAATGAAGAGACATGCATGTATATCTTAATAGATACTAGAATGATCCTACTAATGTAGGATTATGATTAAAACGTGATGAATAACAATTCGCTACAAACACATTTTCTGTTTTCCAAGTACTTTAGAGGTTTAGCCTACGTGATTTACGTGTGAAACCTGCCTGAATTTAGAAGTTTTAGGTACCAGTTTTGGATATAGGCATATTATGAATCATCATGCGTCAGAACAATAACTCATGTTATTTTTATGTCGATATGCAATCACATGCAACGTACATGCATTGTAGGTTAAAGACAAGTTCTTGTAGGCACTTTGGTGCAAGTAAAAATCTGGGCAAGCGTGGCTTTAAGCACTTAATATTCCAAGAAAGCTTGTTTATCCTACGGTTAGTCTTAAAACATTTTGTAGCAATGAAACAAATGGTTTGTGTTTAATTCCTGCTGAGCTTTGCAGTGTCTATTATTTCCTTTCAGAATTTAGAAAAACTTCTGCGCCAGATATATTTCTGGTAATTTGAGAATAGGATCTCCGGAAGTCATGTTTTATAATTTACAGCTCATATGAGCAAAGCTAAAGTGATTTTGTGTGCATAATATACTTCTGGTCAAATTTTTCAGTAGGCATTTGGGTTGGAAACCTTGTGTTTAATTACCAAAATCAAAACTTTCCATATTTTGTTCAAAAATATTCCGCCAAAATGCCAGACAATCGTTATAAATGCAATATTTGCGACAAACAACTTACAACAAAAGAGAGTTTAAATAGGCACACACGAGTACATACGGGAGAGAGGCCGTACAAGTGTCAAGTGTGTCAAAAGAGTTTCAAAGTACAAAGTGCACTAACTGTTCACAAACGAGTTCACACTGGGGACAAACCATACGTTTGCGACGTTTGCCAGAAAGCATGCAGCCGTTCCGGAGACCTTAAAATACATCAATTGATTCATACAGGGGAAAAGAGTTACAAGTGCGACGTCTGCGAGAAAAGATTTTTCCAGAAAGGCAATTTGACAGCGCATCTAAGGGTGCATACTGGTGAGAAACCGCACTCCTGCAGGGTATGCCATTTATCATTTACCCGGGTACAGAATTTAAAAAGTCACCAAGACACACATTCCAAAGACAAGAAATACGAATGTGACATCTGCAAGAAACTATGTCAAACTAGAAATGGCTTAAGACAGCATAAACAAAAACATTTAGGTAGACACCAGTGTGAGGGTTGTGGTCAGCGGTGCCAGAGTAAGGCAGATTTACGTATGCATCAGAGAACTCACACTGGCGAACGACCATTCCCATGCAACTTGTGTGAGAAGAAATTTACTACCATAGCGAATCGAGATACACACATCCGCGGGCACTTGGGTGAAAAACCAGAGAAATGTATGATTTGCAACGTGCGGTTTTCTCAAAGAAAAAACATGCTTAACCATATGCGGAAACATTTTGGTATACTACATTTATTTATGTTAGAGCTTGTTTGAACTATTGTATGTTGAGCATTTGATGTTTTGTATTGTCAAATTATTTAATTTGATGCTTTTATAATTTAGGACAATCCGAGTGCCTGTTTTGTGGTAAACTGATGCCAGAAGGTGTTTTGGACACGCATATGCAGGGTCATATTGGAGAGATTTTCCTTTGATTGCTCTTGGAACGTATGGGGATTCAATACATCGCGAATTTAGAGGAACCCACATCCTCCACCTCAGGACACACATGTCTAATACTTTAATTACCGGAGGTTTTCCAGCACTTTTGCTTTGAAAGTGTACTTTTCTAATAGAATCTGAAATAAATGTCACTTTATTCTGTCCTTAACAAAATTTTTGTTAAGAGTATACGGTTTCCAATGTACTGATAGTTTTTAAATAACAATATTTTGTATAGTTTTATTTTCAATTGATATAATTTAACAATATTTTTCAACATCATGAATAAGATAATGATTTTCTTTTGATAGAAGTTAAACAAAGTTTCAGAATATGTCATGTTACATAAAGATTTCAAGTGACTTCATAAACAATTCTCGTTTGTATTAAAAAACCACACATAGTTCAAAATTTTCTGCAAAAATATCTAATTATGACAAAATGTCCTAAAATTGGAGCCAGCATGATAGAATAGAACAATTTATTAACAATGTTCTCTAAAATATTCATCTCATAAGGCCTAGAACCAAAAGTTTCTGAGTAGAATAAAATATGACAAATATGCAAGCATCAAATGCTTTGGTTCTACGTTGCCCGTCACATGTCCAACGATTTTGTTATAACTGAAATATTAAAGAATATGACATCCTAGATTCTCTCTTTTTTGATTCAGTCTTCCATGAAATAAGGCGTCTTCATGACTTTCTACTCATCTATTGATATTTGCTCCAGATCTCTCCTTACGAATAGTGAAACTCATGGGCTTAGTCCTAAAATTATCTATTTCTTTATAAACTGAAGTGACTGGAAATATTTTAGAATTCCGCACGGAGCCTTCCGTTTTCTTTTTCAGAATCCCTTTTCAGATGTCCTCCTGGATCACGGGAGAGTCACCTTTGATGACATTACCGACATTCGACTTCTAGATGTGGCCCCGGTGATACCTTGCTGGAGTAGTTGGACACGAGCATGAAGACATCCAGGAACTAGAGCATACAATGAGTATGATCAGACTGAGATGCATTGGCATCACGCAAAAAAAGAACAGTGCCCCCTGGAGCCCCACAATATTTAATTCCTGCTCGCAAGCCATCATTTTCGTCTCTCAATATACAAGGAGACGATCTATTTTTTAACTCACTCAGAGACTCAAAGAATGAATCAAATGCCATTTTCTTAAAAATCTCAAACTCTATACACGGGATAGAATGGAACCAAATGTGAAATCTGTCAAAAGTCATTTCAATTGAGAAGAAATTCCACAAAATACTGGATGTCAAAATTTGTTCTAGACTCTACAACGGAAAGTAAAACATTACTGGTTAGAAGGTCTTGCCTGAAGTGGTCTTAAATTTCAACGTGGATGGATATCGGAGTCCTCCGGATTTCTAACCAAAGACCTTCCGGTCTTCCTTCGAAATACATCCTTGAACTGCAGGAGATATATTTTTGTGGACAGGAAGTACATTTTACCCGAATGTAAATCATTAAATATTGCTTTATCAAAAGTCGCCCGACTATTCTGAGAAGCGATAAGGCTCTAAACGCTCCATTCAAAACACAGCGGTCCTGCATAGGGGTCATTTGGTAGGGAGTCTGGTTTTAAAAGGGAAAACTCGAAAACTTGATTTGAAGAAAAATATGATACATTTCATTTTCCAATGAGTAGATTTATTGGTATGGTCGTATTTTGACGCATACAAAAATACCAAAGATTTTTTAGTTTGCTTCTTTCGTAAGCTGCCATAAAAAACAAGTTTTCTACATAAAAATCTCAAAGTTAATAACTTTTTCTTTACTGCTAACTCAATTAAAACTGATACAGGTCAGAATTTTACTTCACTGTGGTGATCTGCCATTTTTAGGGCTACTGAAATTATTTTGCGAGCACAAGACAAAAAAGTTTTGTAATTATTTTCCTCGACTTTCCCTTCGACATTCATAGGCAAACAATCTCGGTCAATGCTCCAGAAGGGTACAGTTGCCTATGTCTAATAATCAATACGCTGTCAAATAACACAAACCAAATCATGTGGTTATTGCAAATAACAGAAAATATTACATGTTTAATTATAATCTACAACAGCCAGGCAGCGTAGTTATATACCAGTTTATGGATAAAATGAGAAATTTAAAGCTATTCGCAACGACAAACTGTTTTCCATGAGATAGAGAAATTTTCCGCACTCAAATTAGTTTTATTTTCAGCAATAGCTAATAGCATCCTGCAAATTCATTATTTATTTATCTACAATGACTACTGCTTTGAAAACTGAAGCTATGAATGGGATGTGATGATATAGGTTCCTCAATAAAAATATTTTCCCACAAAGGAACAGCTTTTTTACGATCCCCCACGTTGGATGTTTCCAGTGGCACCCAATCTTTTTGTAGCATATGGTTCTCCTCCGCTTATTCACTGATCAATATCGTTTCTTGACACTTTTGACATGGAGACAGTCGTTCCCCAACTGATTTAATCAGAGGTGATTACCGTCACTTTAATCCCAATCATTTGATCCCCGTCATTTCATCCCTGCATCATTTCATCCCAATCATTTTATCCCCAAATCATTTCATCCCCATTGTTTTATTCTTTAGTCACTTCATAGCCATTTTTCACCTAACATGTCTTTTGTATTACTTCATTTTAATGCCTACTGAATAAACTTTAGAAACATAAATTGTTCATAAGAAAACCTTAAAAACTAGAATTGTGAACAACTTTCTTAAGTGCAAAAAATTATTAGTGTAAGTTTTTTTTTGAAGAACGATCTCTCTAAAGTGACGGTCACCAAAGAGGTGGATGAACGTCGACGGAAATGCCGTTTTGTCGAAATTCCGGAAAATGTGAGTCTCTTAAAACTGCAGTGAAGGTGGAAAAATCCGTAATCTCATAGAGGTCATTTGGTTAAAAGTCAATACTCTCAAAAGCCATGAAATTCTCCCCACATAAACTAAAGGAAGCATTCCAATTTTCAAATGTCAAAATTATTTTCCAATGAGGATATTACATGATCCGCAAAATGAGTGCCAAAAGTGACTGCAGGTGTCACTGACCGTCTCCTCCTTCTCATCCATTCTTTCACGAAATAAAAAAATATATTAGAGTAGAGACAATTAAATCATACTTGGAGGATTAGTTTTCCAGTGGAACCATCAAATCTCGACTTGAGGAGCTGCATATCTCATTGTCATCGTCATTTCCATAAAATTCTACTGAATACATATTCCAACTACAAATATATTTTGCACACCTGCATTCAATTCACTTCATGAAAACTAAAAAGAATCCACAATGAAACCAGCTGTCTGTTTTAAATCGTAATATTGATTTGTAGCACTCCAAAATTAGTGAATGCATATATTCATGCCAATAATATGCCAATTAACAAATATTTTTTTTGCACCTGCCTGGTCTCCGCATTGTTAGCATTTTTTTTTAAATTTCATATCTCGTTGACATCTGTTAGTCTTAAATCCTTGAATTGATTCAAAATTTCTGCCTTTTTAAATGTAGTAGCGTCCCTTGGATGAAGGTGTCATCTTTTCTATGGCCACTAAATGACCTTTTCTATTGGAAAGCTGGAATTCTGGGAAAAACGTTTTAATCCTTCAGGGAACTCAAATGTTTGGCAAATGAACAACGCATAAAATGCCAAGCAACCCAGCTTATATTTGTTTATTTTTATCCACCAAATAATGTAAATTTAAAACCATAAAAGTTGCATAAAACATTTGAAAAAGGTATAAATATTTAATGGCGTGAACTAAAACAAAGTGATGGATTCCTTAGTATTTGGATATGCTTGTGGCGGCATACGGATCCGGTTGAAATGGTATGCGTGTATATTTGAGGCTCACAAAGTACCTAAAACAAAGCCCAGATTACATAAACCCTTCAGCTTAGACATATTTCCCCATTTCAATCAAGTTTTCAGAGGCAGGACCTACGTGTATTAAACAAAAGAAATCTGCGATGATACATGATACAATACATGAATATAACTTGAAATTCATCTTTATATGTTTTTTTTTGTGTTACAATGCCTGCCTGTCTGACGGATTTAGGAACTTTAGGTAACAACATGAAGTCCCACAGTGTTATTTGCCATACAATACAAAACCATAAACTCAACATCTGGCTTTACACTTACGTACGTATATACATATGTAGGATTCGTTTCACTACTGCTCAAATGCTTAAGGGTTCAGGATCACTTCTTAGAGACTGCTATTTGTAGAAACGAAAAATTGCTTTGGGCTTTCAATATGAGAAAAAAAACCAAGAAAGTATCCCTAGTTTGCACTAAATTGCTCTCAAGTCCATAAAATTAGACGTTAGACGTTGCATGCGTATCTCAAAACAATACCTACAACAGAGGCATCTTTTGTTTCTTTGAAACGCTACAAAGAAATAATTATTGATTTCATATTTATATTAGTATCCCTCCTCTTCAAAGTTGTGGTTATGTGAGCATTTTATTCTTTGTGATTATTTTAACTGAATTCCCGAAAGTGAATTTTAAATTTTCAGAAACAAATTCAGCTAACATTAGTAAAGTCAATATGCCGGACAAGCGGCACAAGTGTAATATTTGCGACAAAATGTTCTCAGACAGAAGGAATTTGAATGTGCACACACGAGTGCATACGGGAGAGAGACCGTTCAAATGTGAAATTTGTCAAAAGTGTTTCAAAACTGATTCTCATTTGACAGCTCACAAACGAACCCACACTGGGGACAAACCGTACGTCTGCAACTTATGTCAGAAGGCATTCAGCCGATCCCATCACCTAAGATCACATCAAACTGTCCATACAGGGGAAAAGAGTTTTAAGTGTGAAGTGTGTGTGAAAAGATTCGCCCAAAAAGGGACTTTAACGCAGCACCTAAGGGTGCATACTGGCGAGAAGCCACATTCTTGCGAAAAATGTCATTTATCATTCGCTCACATGTCCAGCTTGAAAACTCACCAAGAAACACATTCACAAGGAAAACAATATGAATGTGAAGTTTGCAGGAAACAATTTAAAGCTAGAAAATACCTAAACACGCATAAACTGAAACATTCTGATCGATACAAATGTGAAGTTTGTGGTCACCACTGCCAGAACAAGACAGATTTAAGCCGGCATCAGAAAACCCACACCGGTGAACGACCTTTCCAATGCAACTTGTGTGAGAAGAAATTTGCTAGAGCTTCAGTCCTGGAATGTCACATCCGCGGGTATTTGGGTGAAAAGCCCGAGAAATGTTTGATATGCACCAGACGGTTTTGTCATAAATCCGGCCTGCATAAACACATGAAGAAACATTTTGGCAAGTAACATAATTTAATTTGAATGCGCACACAGTATTTCTAGATCTGTTTTATTTCCGTGGTCAAAATCTTATTTTTAATGTTTGATACTTTGATTAGGGGAAAACGAGTGCTTGTTTTGCTATAAGCCGATGCCAGAAGATTCGATGGAAACGCATATTCGGAGGCACATTGGAGAGGCATAAAAAACTGTCGCATGCTGCCAAAACTTGAATGATTTCTACTGTAAACATGGTCACATGAATACATCCAAAATTGTCAAAAAATACAAATCTGAGTTTTCATTTGAAGAAAGTTTCGTCGCACTGATGATGTACAATGGCTGCTTTCCTAATGGAGTTTCAAATATATACACTTTGGTTCTTTCATGCAATTGTTACAGAATTAAATTTATAATTAAGTTTGTTAGTTAATTTACCTAAATTCATTTTGAATTCAGTTACCGTTCTAGAAAGTTGATATTTTGTTGATGAAACCTTATTTTTACATAACTTTAATTATCATTGATAAGATAATGTTTTCATTCATTAGGAATTTTTCACGAGACACGATTGTGTTATTGGAGTTGCAGGTGTTTTTCAGATTTGGATGAAAAAATAATTTATCGTTTCTTTGAAAACTAATTGCATCATGAACTGTTGAAATATCAAGATTTTTTTAATAAACTCAATTTTTAAATTAGACTTTATGTCTCTGATATTTTGAATCACGCTTCGAATAATATTTTCTCACGATGACATGTATACAAGAATAATTTAAAACTACATGGTCAAATGTTTTACACTCACCATCTCCATCATGGGCATGTTGGCTAGGAATAGTATCAGCGTCTTGATGGGGTTCCTGGTTTCCATTTCGTAATAAGTTCCCTCTAAATATTTTTTGGGAACAAATGGAGACTTTGTGGTTTTATTGATCTCTTGATGCAATTTTATTGGACTTGACTTGGACTGATTATGTATTGTGGAGACTTTTTGAAATGAAGGATCTATGTGATATTTCATGTTTATGCAGGTGATTGTTCCACTTTCCCATGAACCCTCCAGCTTAGCCTTAAAACTTTTATTTGATTCCATTCAGGGACTTTCCCACTTCATTTCATTCATCTTGTCAAGTCAGTTATTCTCCGGAGCTAGTAGTTTATTTATAAAGTCAATTTGTTCGAGACTACACTACCTAAAGGGAAGTTTGGCTGGTTTTAGAACCTTTTCACAAACCCCATTAAATTTCAACGGAGACATGGACTGGAGTCCTCCGGAATTTTTGCGGAAGAACGACGAGCCTTCGACCAAGTACTTTCTTTAACCACTGGAGAACCTCATTTGATGATAAGAAGGACATTTCCTGTCCATCAGTGACATCAGTGCTACTTTCATGGGGTGATATAACGTGTCCATAAAGACATCCAGGTCCAGAAACTGAAATGTCTTCTAGTAACATTTGGTACTCCTCGATTGAAATCCTAGTCGATATTCATCATCGTCATCTTTTAAAAAAGTCGGAGTTCATCATTTCCGAACAGAATTGGAGAGGTGGGTGAACGGTAATGCAAATGTCGTTTTGTCAAAAGTGGCTTCGTCATAAGGAAAATATTAGAAGCGAGAAGCCTGTTAACACTGCAGTCAAGGTAAAAAAAATTGGAATCTATTATATAAATCAATAAATGGGGAGTCGACTCTTGAAAGTCGTGGAATTCTACACAAAGAAAGTAAAGAAAGCATTCAAATTCGAAATTTGTAAAATATATTGGAGGTCTTCCTTGTTCCGGAATAAGATTTCTTGGTGTTTATTTTGGTTTGGATTCGATTGCAGGTCGCTTTAATTTTCCGTGAAATACAGGTGTTGATTCCAATTTTTTCCTTGCGAATAAAGGGAAATAACACTTAAACCTAAATATTCCTATCGCTTCCCTTCTGTATATTTTTAGCCGTATCTTTCCGTCTTCTTCAGCCAGTTTGTCTTCAGCACTAGTAATTGTTTGGAATCGTCAATGCGCTCGAGAGTGTCCAGTTAAAATGAAGACATCGATAGCTTGATGGCGTTTCAGGATACCCCCTTCATCTTCACGAGTTGCAGGGACCTTCTAGAACTCCGGCGAAAGACTTCCTGTAGCATTTTGACTTCTCAGCTTACTTACTGATCGACATTCTTTATCGACATCTTTGAGAAAACTCGGATGGGAAGGTTTCCGAACTGACTTGGATAGATCAAAAGCGACTCAAGAAATATGCAAGCTAATCTGTTAAAGGAGAGCGAGGAATCAAGCTTGTATAATAAAATATCCCCACTACATCTCCCTTGGTGTTTCCATAAAAGCCGAATAAATTATTCCACCCACTTCATTTCTCACAACAGCCTTTAATTTTCGCCATAGCATTCCCCAAAAAAAGATAACACCAAAAACATCAAGAGTTTATTTTATGACGTATGAATATAATCGTAGTAGAAGTTGATTTTTTAAATGCAGAGTAGGTTTTTGCATGTTTAAACATAATTTAATTGACTACATATACCAAGGTTTAAATTGGTTGATCTCATTCATTTAGAATCAAATTCTCCTTTTCATTTTATTACAATCATCACGGAAAGATGTGCAAAATATAAAGCAGTTACTTATTGAAGGCTTGAATTCGAGGAGAATTAAGAAAGTTTCATATTTTTACTATACCTAGCATGCTTCGGAACTTGTATTTAAAATAATGTGCGCAGTAATTCATTTCAATGTTCACGTCTGTCTATTGTTATGTACGATATAAAGTTCTGAGAAAAATCTATAAACAGCTATGTCCAATTACAATACTCCATATAGACGGATAAACGTGTGCATGTAGTATTGCCTAGTAGGTAATATTTTGGGACAAAGAACCCAACATTTCAGGCTAAACATTCCCTCGCACTTCAAAGCTTTATAGAAGCATTTTTTACTTGCACAAATTCAGGTAATGCGTGCCAAGTAAATTTGGGAGCATTAGGTACCTCTTAAGTTTCCCAGATTGTAATTCCACGAGCAACCCTACAAACTCAGCGATTAGCTTCATACCCACATATGTAGGATCTGCTTCTCTATTCCTTATGTGTTCCAAGTACTTTGCAAACTAAAAGATGGCTTCGCGCATTTAAGTTGAAAATATTCAAGCAGAAAAAATGTCTATAGTTTGAACTTATATGCCTTTGAGTCCGTGTAATAAGAGGTTAGCCTTTGCGTTCGCAGGTCAAAACCATACCTACGCTAGAAGTATCTTTTCATTAATCTTCATATTTTAAAATTGACAATAACATCTCAGGTGTACAAAGTTCTATTTATGTGAACATTTTATTCTTCTGGTGATTTTATTTGATCTCACTTCTCGAAACAGAACATAAATATTTCGTAAACACGATTAAAGTTACAGAAATCAAGTCGCAATGCCAGACAAACGGTACAAGTGCAATATTTGCGACAAAATGTTTTCAACTAATCAACAATTAATTGGGCACACTAGAGTGCACACGGGAGAAAGGCCTTACAAATGTCAAGTGTGTCAAAAGGGGTTTAAACAAGCAGGCAAATTAACTGCTCACAAGCGAATTCACACTGGCGACAAACGATACGTCTGCAACGTATGCCAAAAAGCATTCAGCCAATCTGGAGACCTTAAAAGACATCATTTAATTCATACAGGAGAGAAGACTTTTAAGTGTGACGTCTGCGAGAAAACATTTTCCCTGAAAAAGAATTTGACAAGGCACTTAAGGGTGCATACTCGTGAGAAACCGTACTCATGCGAGATATGCGGTTTATCATTCGCTCGAATGGAGACTTTGAAACATCACCGAGACACGCACTCCAAAGAAAAACGATATCAATGTGACATCTGCAGTAAACAATTCCAGACAGCAAAAGGATTACATTCACACAAACAAGCACATTCAGATCGACACAAATGTAAGCTATGTGGTCATTGCTGTCATAGCAATGCACATTTACGTGTGCATCAGAGAACCCACACTGGCGAACGACCTTTCCAATGCAACCTGTGTGAGAAGAAATTTGCAGTCGCACAGCACAGAGACAGTCACATCCGCGCGCACTTGGGTGAGAATCCAGAGAAATGTTTGATTTGCAGTAAACGCTTTACCCAATTAGGTTACCTACAAAGGCATCTGCGGAAACATTTTGGTATGCCACATTGAATTAATCTAGAGCATGTTCAAGCTATTTTATGATGGACTTTATATCCTTGTCTAAACATTAATTTAATTCTTTGATACTTCAGGACAGTCCGAATGCCTGTTTTGCTTTGAGTTGATGCCAGAAGAAATGTTGGAAACACACATGCGGAGTCATACAGGAGAGGTTTAGTTTTGAGTGCTGCTGAAACATTTATGGTCACACGAACGCAACTCTATTTTGAAATTTAATTACAATGTAGTTGCAGGTCAGAACTTAAGTTAACCGAAGTGTTGCTGCGCTATTTGCTATTGAAGGCCAACTTTGCTAATGCAGGTTCAAAAAATTACAACTTAATTTTGTCGTTAGCAAAATTTTAGTTAAGAGATACAATTTCTATGGTACGGGGAGTTTGTAAATAAAATATATAATAATTTTTTGTTTCTTGATAATATGTGGTTTGTTAGAAATTTTTAAAAGTTAATTTTGATTGAATAAATTCTACCACGGGAGTCTTTATTTGGAATATAACGAAAAATCATGATTTTTAAGATGCAGCGGTTAGCTTCAAAAAACGAGCTTCTACTTTTTGGGCCATTAATGAATTCGAGAGTTGATTGCTTTTAATCGAACATTCGCAAAGTATTTCCAAAGATCATCCATAAATTTTCCATTTTATAGACCTTCAATAAAGTGTCCGGATACATTGCACAAATTTGTTTTCAGGGAAATTGTAATTCACAAGCATAGAAGAAATTGGCAGCAAAATTGATATACATAATACGTAGGTATCTAAAGTCGGTAAATCGGGACACAAAATCGGAATACTTTTTGAAAACTTTCGGGATAAACGGAAATTACAAGCATATTGACACATAAAAGTGAAAAAGAGTCTCCTTTAAAGGTCAATTGACAAATCACGCAAAAGTGCAAACTGGTGAGGAGCCTTTTTCATTTGACATCTTTTCAGCATGCGCACAAACGAACGCCTGGACATGTCACCTGAAATGCATTCTGAAGACAAAGTTGCAAATTTCCTCAACCGACGATCAAAGATCAGGGATCCTGCCATTGCCTCCATCATGGGCATGATATCTCTGCTCCTCCTCCCAATTTTGTGTCCTCGATTCAAGATGAGAATACTTTATTATAAGCGACGACATACGCCAAAGTCCCCGTGTCGTCCCTTCGACTTGGCTGAATTCTGTTGTGAGCATTGTGGGATATCAAACTCAGCGTTTCCATCAGTATTGGATTGTGTTATTGAGAAACGTGCTTCCCAGTGTCCAGGTCCAATTAACTTTTAATTTAACTTCTTTAGCATTTTTTGAAACGATGCGTCGTAACAAAATTTCATGAATACTTTTAGTGTCTGCTTAATTTTTCTCCTTGTGAGTAGTACTATGTTAGGTTTAAAAAGATGAATCGGCTTTCAAATTCTCTCATTTCAATAAACTGTAAGTTGCTCTTTTTATTGATCTTCTGAAATTACATTTCACCCGGAGCTTCTTGAAATCGCCATTTACTTTTCAGACTCAGAAACAAAAAGGAAAAGTTGCTTCTGTAGGGCCTTTTCCTGAAACCTTCCTAACCTTCAGCACTGACATAGATCGGAGTCTTCATGAACTCTGAGAAAATACTCCCGAGTCTCTATTCCAAATGCCTACTTGAGTCATTAAATGCGATTCGATGCTCATGACTTAGGACAGACATTCTAGATGACATGGATTTCTCCTTGGAAGCATTGGAAATTTCTAAAAAAAAGCAGCATTCCGGGTGCTCCCACTTTGGGTGTATCGTTGGGCGCCCTGCATTTATGTGGCATTTGGCGTTTCGTCGTATAGTGACAAGGCAATATTCATCATCGCTTTCTTTGAAATAATTGGGAGGCAATCGTTTCCGAGATGGATTATGGAGTTAAGATTCTCCACAACGAAAC
>JAQIXX010003745.1:0-18453 GCA_034700605.1 Willowsia nigromaculata | reverse complement strand
GAATCCAGCGATTCAGATGAATCCGAAGAGTCTAGCGAGTCAGATGAATCCGAAGAGCCCAGCGAGTCAGATGAATCCGAAGAGTCCAGCGAGTCAGATGAATCCGAAGAATCCAGCGATTCAGATGAATCCGAAGAGTCTAGCGAGTCAGATGAATCCGAAGAGCCCAGCGAGTCAGATGAATCTGATGAATCCAGCGAGTCTGATGAATCTGATGAATCCAGTGAGTCCGACGAATCTGAAGAATCGAGTGAATCATCAGAATCTGAAGAAGAAGAAAGTGAGTACCTCAATCTTTAAATTTTACTACATGTAGATTTCATTACCTAATTACAGGCATTGGCAACCTAAAACTACAATTACCTGCTAGTTTTAAAATTTCCTGCCAATCAATTTTTCGCATCTTGTTTGTCCACCGCTTGAGGTTTTAAGTATTAGGTTTGCGGGAGATTCAGAAATTGGTAGTCCAGTATCCCTTTAGTTTATACCGGCCTATACCTACTAAATTTTGTAGTCCTAAAATATTCTAATATATTTGTAGAAAATTGTTGGTTGCTCAACAATATTCAAAGCTACAGTTTAATTAAGTTACTATCATACAAAAAATATCTGTAGGGCGTAAAATTCATTATTATTTAATTGTTTCAGAACCCAAAAAGAAAGATAAATCAGATGAAGATGACGGTAAGATTTTAATATATTAAGTAATAATTCTTGCGAACACTCTAATCAAAACTAAAGCTGCTTTATTGAAAAGCATTATTGAACCTGGTTATGAACATTGGCAGAATATATATGTACTTTAGTAACCATTTTTGTTGCTTTTTTCCTCCTCAAAGCTACCAAAATTCACAAAGTATTCAAAAATATGTTTAAAATACTTAAAATTTGATTTTTAGTAAGCCTTTCTGATTTGGTAGGAGCTGACGTAGCTGCGCTTCCAGTTATTGCGCCAATGGTGATGGCTCCGGTTGTTTTAACCATGGACCCCAATACTCAGTACCATCAGGGAATCAGCCAAGATCCCAACGCGCCAATGGGTGAAACAAACTACTGTAAGTTTACCAAACTCGTATATATATTCAATGCCTTTAAAGTCATGTATAAAGTTTTATAATTAATTATAATTAACTTTGAAGTGGAATGCTACCTCTGTGAAGGAGTGGAAGATTGTGGAAAGTCTTTGAAAAAGATGGAGATGGAGGTAACAATAGGTGGGCCTAATCCGGAACCTACAAAAGTTTTCTGTGTCACTTGGTATGGATATGGAAAGGGAGAGGATGGACAGGTTATCTATCGATATGGTAAAAATGAGTATTTGGAGTTGATGGAGGATCCTGTGATGCAATGCGATTGGAGGGAGGAGAGAAATGCTGAGGTGTGCTGGTGCGATTCAGCTCATTGTAATGGAATGGATTTCCCTTGCTCTGTCAGGGCAACGACTAAAGCTGTTGGATGTGATTCAGGTACTTGATTTATTAACGTACCGCTAATTTATAAATAAACGCACTGTATAGTTATTCAGCACTTCCAAGTTCCTCATCAGCATCTGCAGTTTTGAAAATTTGCGGTATAAAAATGCACATAAAAAGTTCAAATGTGGAGGCTGTGTAACATTTACCTTAATGTGAACAAACGTAAAACTATTTTTTTTAATTTCCCCACGCCATTTCTTTAAGTTTAATATCTTATCTTATTCTAAAATGTATTATTAAAAAAGAGAAATGCCAGGTTATGATCTGTAGAATTAGTTGCGTTATTTACGTAGCCTTAGGATCTCTCTTAATTTCAAATCCAGAAGAGTTCGAAATATGCTTGACTGGGTGCAAAATAAATAACAAATTTTTCCTCATCAACCTGTCATCAGCTTAAGTTGCCAGTTGTTTTAGCTCAAATGCAACTCAAAAATAGGTGAAAAATGTTGTCCTGGCTTACTCTTAGCATCTGTAGGGATAGGGTAAAAAAAATTTGAAGTATGCTTTCTCCGTAGTCTATAAAATGGTCAACCCATTGGGACTACTGCTATACTTATTAGTTAATATGAGAAACTATTGAATTTGTAATCTTCGATGTAGGTGTCGATTCATATCGTTTTAATTAGCACATACATGTCATGAAGTAAGTGGCTATAGTTGGAATCTGTAGCTGAACTCATGTACTGCCACCCAGCAAATTTTTTGAGTTTTACAAATGCAATTGCAGAATTCAAAAGGAAGTGAGGCAGATAGACTGTGGTCGTTTAGATAACATACGTTGCCATGTTTTGCAGCGATTTACACAAAACCTAAAAGAGTCTGGTGGTGCAAGGAAAAGTTTAGTAGAAAAGATAATAAACGGTATTTTAAAATATTTTCATTCCTAACTACAATTCAAAAGAGCAAGTATTCCTTTTCAAGTACTAGCGAAAGAAACGTATTAAATTAGTTTAAATAATTATAAGAGTTGGTCAGATATTGGCATTTCCCTTACATTTTTTGGCGGGTTTTTAAACTTTTCGTTTAATCTTTTGTTTTTGAACATAGACGAGGTAGACGTGTCAGAAGAGAGTGAAGAGTCAGAGGAATCTGAAGAAAGCGAAGAGTCAGAGGAGTCGGAAGAGAGTGAGGAATCAGAAGAAAGTGAAGAGAGTGAGGAATCCGAAGAGTCTGAGGAAAGCGAGGAATCCGAAGAGTCTGAGGAAAGCGAGGAATCCGAAGAGTCTGAGGAAAGCGAGGAATCAGAGGAGTCTGAAGAGAGCGAGGAGTCGGAAGAAAGCGAAGAGTCAGAAGAAAGTGAAGAGTCGGAAGAAAGTGAAGAGTCGGAAGAAAGCCATGAGTCAGAAGAAAGCGAAGAGTCGGAGGAAAGCGAAGAGTCAGAAGAAAGTGAGGAGTCGGAGGAGAGCGAAGAGTCAGAAGAAAGCGAAGAGTCAGAAGAAAGCGAGGAGTCAGAGGAAAGCGAGGAGTCAGAGGAAAGCGAGGAGTCGGAGGAAAGCGAAGAGTCAGAGGAGTCGGAGGAAAGCGAAGAGTCAGAGGAGTCGGAGGAAAGCGAAGAGTCAGAGGAGTCGGAGGAAAGCGAGGAGTCAGAGGAAAGCGAGGAGTCGGAGGAAAGCGAGGAGTCAGAAGAAAGTGAGGAGTCGGAGGAAAGCGAAGAGTCAGAGGAGTCGGAGGAAAGCGAAGAGTCAGAGGAGTCGGAAGAGTCGGAGGAAAGCGAAGAGTCAGAGGAGTCGGAAGAGTCGGAGGAAAGCGAAGAGTCAGAGGAGTCGGAGGAGTCAGAAGAAAGCGATGAGTCTGAGGAGAGCGAGGAATCGGAAGAAAGCGAAGAGTCAGAGGAGAGTGAGGAGTCTGAAGAAAGTGAGGAGTCCGATGAAAGCTCAGAGTCGAGTGAAAGCTCTGAATCTAGTGAAGAATCTGAGGAAGAAGGTAATATGTTTTGAATAATTCTATAAACTTCCACATACTATTGTGAACAAAGTATTTCTATAACAATTGGTTACTACTTTTTCACTCATAAGAAGAGAGTATACCATTATTTAACTATTTTTATCCATAACATTGACAAACATTTCAGATATTCCATCGGCGTCAGATGAAGATGATGAGGAAGGTAAATTTATCAAACATCATTTTTTTATAAAATATTTCGATTTACCTTTCCCTTTTCTATCCCTGAATCTCTTTTAACGTTCCTACTTACTGAGTGTCAATTTTTATTTTAAAACTTAGATCATACCGTTGACCCGGGTAAGTTGGAAATCTGAATATTGCAAAGAATTTATAACCAGTGCTATTATTACACAAGCCAAAGACTTAAGTATTCTCTTCCAGATCACGACAGGGAAGATGTAGAGCCACGTAAGTAACAAAAAATAAAAATATTCTATCATTTTTAAAAAAAACTGAAGTTTTGAAAATTATAAATTCAAATCCGAATTTTAATGAAATATTTTTGTCCTATGTCCGCAGTTGCATGTTACATCTGTAAGGGAGAGGAAGAATGTTCTAAACCAGTTTTTGAGCTTGAATCCGAAGAAACTGAAGGCGACTCTGATCCCGAGGACCCACAGAAGGTATATTGTGTCATATGGTTTGGTTTTAGGGATGACGAAGAAGGCCAGGTTGTCTCCCGATATGGGAAAAATGAATACATTTCGCTAACGGAAGACAATGATTTGATGTGCGACTGGAGAGAAGAGAAGGACATGGAGGTCTGTTGGTGCAGAACAGAACTTTGCAATGGAGACGAAATACCTTGTTCTCTTCGGGCGGCACCAAATGTACCGGGATGCGACGGCAAAGGTAAACGGATGTAGAACAAATATTTGGCTAATTGCTAAAATATTTTGGAATTTTGGCTAAACATTAAACATATGCCCTGTTTTACTGGCAATACAGAGTCCAAATCTAAATCAAAAGAGGAATCTAGCAGCGGTAAGTTCTAGATTAGTAGCCGTTTTAGTTGTTCATATCGAAAAATATTTCATCCTCTCTTAATATAATCACAGATGAGGAGTCCGATGAGGGTAAAATCTCATTTCATGATGCATACAATTTGTAGCTTCAAAATTTACATGGACTAAAACAACGTACTATATTGATTTGCATCCTCCAATGAAAATAATAGAAAGCAGCTCAGGTATGTAATCTTTTACAATTAAATTCAGTTGTTATTTTCGTTATGGTGTAATTGCAGTAAATCTCTTAAATATTCGGAAATTAGAAATTTAAAAATAGCACCAACAGCTATCGGGTAATGCACTGTGATTGTGGACTAAAATTTCCTATTTTAGACATTTAACGTCTATTTTAGAGAACTGTGGGGCATTCTCAGAAATATAGTAGACCAAGCCTGGTAGCACTTCCACACTTCTGGAAATTGTTGGGACTGGGATAGTTTCAGACTATTTAGCTCTATAAAACAAGATTGAAATTATTTTAAACATGGAATATTGGTGATTTGACGAACACTAGTTATGCGGAACTGACAAGGGATACGCAAGAGGTGGTAACGCAAGAATATAGTGGAAATGAGATGATTTTTATGAAATCAGCCATGGCGAGTACATTGGTATTAGTCAAAGTCCCGAATGCGCTAGTTGAACAGCACCTGATCATTGTGAATTGCAGAAATAATGCATGCTCCAAGCAATTAGTAATGGGTTATCAATACCATCACTCATACATTTCGTTATTTATACGAACTATCTCTATTGGGAAAGAATATTATGATAAAAATATGGTTGTTGGACATTATTTGATACTATTTTGTTTTGGTAGAGTAGAGCTGAATGCGCAAGCTGCAAGAAACATAGTACAATCAGAGTTCTAATAGATGCCATAATTCAGACTATGCCTAGTGAATGTATGTAAAAACTGTTCCAACTAATGTCCAAAAGTCATAATTAAAGCATAATATATTCTCTAAATTGAGATAGGGCACATAAATAAACGAAATGATTGAGTATTGGTATTGATAAACCAGTACTGATTGATTGGATCATGCATTATTTCTGCAACTCATAATTCTCTGGTGCCGTTCAACTTGCGCATTCGGGACTTTGACTAATACCAATGAATTTGCCATGGCCGATTTCATAAAAATCATCGAATTTCTACTGGATTCTCGCGTTACCACCTCTTGCGTATCATTTGTGAGTAAATATTCTAGCTTTTTTAGAGAAAATATCAATGGGAAATTAATTACAAATATGCATTCCGAAAAAAGAGATTTCCAGTTATGCCAGATGTACGAATTGCCCATTTTAAATAAATGTCTATACATAAATTTTTATCAGAAGAAAGCGAGGAGTCAGAAGAAAGTGAAGAGTCAGAAGAAAGTGAAGAGTCAGAAGAAAGTGAGGAGTCCGAAGAAAGCGAAGAGTCAGAGTCAAGCGAGGAGTCAGAGTCAAGCGAGGAGTCAGAGTCAAGCGAGGAGTCAGAGTCAAGCGAGGAGTCAGAGTCAAGCGAAGAGTCAGAGTCAAGCGAAGAGTCAGAAGAAAGTGAAGAATCAGAAGAAAGTGAGGAATCCAAAGAAAGCGAGGAATCCGAAGAAAGCGAGGAATCCGAAGAAAGCGAAGAATCCGAAGAAAGTGAGGAGTCAGAGTCAAGCGAAAGTTCCGAATCGAGTGAAAGTTCAGAGTCAAGCGAAAGTTCAGAGTCAAGCGAAAGTTCAGAGTCAAGCGAAAGTTCAGAGTCAAGCAAAAGTTCAGAGTCAAGCAAAAGTTCAGAGTCAAGTGAAAGCTCTGAATCAAGTGAGAGCTCAGAATCAAGCGAGAGTTCAGAATCAAGCGAGAGTTCAGAATCAAGCGAAAGCCCAGAATCTAGTGAAAGCTCAGAATCAAGTGAAACCTCAGAATCAAGTGAAACCTCAGAATCAAGTGAAAGCTCAGAATCAAGTGAAAGCTCAGAGTCTAGTGAAAGCTCAGAATCCGGCGAAAGCTCAGAATCCAGTGAAAGCTCAGAGTCTAGTGAAAGCTCAGAATCCAGTGAAAGCTCAGAATCCAGCGAAAGCTCAGAATCAAGTGAAAGCTCAGAATCTAGTGAAAGCTCTGAATCTAGCGAGAGCTCTGAATCCAGTGAAAGCTCAGAATCAAGCGAAAGCTCAGAATCCAGCGAAAGCTCGGAATCCAGCGAAAGCTCAGAGTCCAGTGAAAGCTCAGAATCCAGCGAAAGCTCAGAGTCCAGTGAAAGCTCAGAATCCAGCGAAAGCTCGGAGTCAAGCGAAAGCTCAGAATCAAGTGAGTCCTCGGAAAGTTCGGAATCAGGTGAGTATAATAATGAACCCTTGAATCATACAGCGAGATGGCCACATTTAATGGCCTTACTGAACCTAACACGCATATTTCTTTTCACCCCTTTAAATCTTCTAGAAGAGTCATCAGAATCAGAAGAACGTAAGTTTTTAGTCAATAATATGTACCTATCTTACATCTTATTTGAATTTCCACTCAGAATTGTAATTTTAATCGTGAAGTACTGCAAAACAATTCTTTTAAAATAATCTATGATCACTTTATGCTATCGCTTTTTCTTCAAGCTTCCGAAAGCTCATCAGAATCTGAGGGTAAGTTATTTTTAAACACTACCATAATTTATTCCAAAGCTGTCTTCTCTGTAACTCTAGTAAACTCAACTCAATATATTTTTTTATTTTCACCACTCCCAGAAGATGAAGAAGAATGTAAGTCAATAATTCCTTAGTTTTGAATGACAAAATTCTAACATTTCAATAAAATTTAATATGTTTTTATGCAAAGTGGAATGCTACAAGTGTGTGGGGGCTGATAAATGTGAAGAGGATATCGATGACATGCAAACAATCGTTTTACGTGCTGAGGACGATTCTGATGAACCCACAAAACTATTTTGTGTGACATGGTATGCCAAACCGGATTCAGAGGAAGATGAGGACACTGTGGTTCGTCGTTATGGTAAAAACGAATATTTGGAGTTGGTGGATGATGAAAATGATGGATGTGACTGGAGGGAGGAGAGAGAAATGGAGGTTTGCTGGTGCTCCAAGAATCTCTGCAACGGGAAGGTTACTCCATGCTCAGAGAGAACATCTCCACATTGCGATAGAAAGAGAAGCTTGCATCATCAAAAATATCTGCATCATTGAGTGCAGATATTTGTATACTTTTTATTTATTTATTTATTTGGATTATTTATTTCAATCGCAAAATTTTGAGTAGAATGTGGTCAAAATAAACATTTTGTATTAAAAAATTTTAATAGTTGTTCTTTCATTGCGTTGCTCTAGCCCTCGCCACTAGACACATAGTTCGTTGTAAACAAGATCTAATGAAATTTACGCTTCTATCTCTCGTTATCACTTGAAATGGTCCTAAGTAAATTTTGACGAGTTTCAATGATTGAATGGTTTTATAAAACTCTTATTTTTGTGTCCACCCCAGCTTCTCATTCGTTTCCAAGATAAAGGCTCTCTGAGTCCATAAAACCCCCAGAGTACCGTCCAAATTCCGAAAATCACCACAAAATATTTATAAGGCCTGGAAATTGATTCCAGTACTGAATTGTGCTATACACGCAGGGGAATAAACCATCCTTCACCAGTCACATAAACAACTGGGATAATGAAATGGAATGTCTGATTCACAAGTTGGACAAATAGATCCAATTTTAAATAAAGCTGAGCCAGTCTATACCGCTTGCTGAGGAAGAGAAATGGCCGTTTGTTGATAAATCTGCAAATAATCATGCCAATTAACTAATATCTCATATTAAAGACCAAACCAAGTTTTTTGCTTCTGTGAGGTACTCACAGAATAGTTTTCAGGCACTTTACAATCTTCCCGGAAGAGAATAGCGCTGCTGTAATTAGAGGTGCTGTGATTAGAGGTGCTGTGTTGATGGTAAAGAGCATACAGAAAATCAATTCGATAATGTAGGTAAATAGCTTAACCAACCAATATAAACTTGGTCTGCAACCTTCATGAAATAAATGACAACTTGAACATATGAATTGAGAACAAATTTTATGATCACAAGGCCAAATGACGACGACTTGAGGGAGAATGAAGCCCAGCAAATTTCACACCGCAAAAGCTATTGGGATCAACATATTATCCTAATTTCTCCCTCGGAAGCCCTCCAATTCTTTGGTTTACACTAACAAAAATTCGTCGGACTAAATATTAATGGTAAATTTATAATTTTAATAGCTAATAACTATAGATTTTATACAGAGCTTACAAATTCTCTCACGATAACAAAATCTTCGAAAAATGTTGAAAAGTGTGACCAATTTGCTTGCACGAAAACAGCATGTCAGCATAATGAACATAGAAGATCCATAAACGGAAAAAAGGAAGATGTAACCTAATTTTAAAATCGTGGATATTGAATACGATGAAATTTTATGTAATGCGCTGTCACTTTTAACGTTCAATCCACCTTGAAGTTGGTAAGCTACGTTAAGGAACGGAAAAAGTGACAAAAATGTCCAAAATGTAAATATTTGCTTTATATCATGCTTTATTTCATATATGGGTTTGGTAGTCCTGTTTTTCATGACGAATATTTTCCAGCTCAAAACACTTATGAGTGTTACACCAAATAATTGGAGTGGAAAGCAAAGTGTTTGACAAATTTATTTCCGCTCTTAAAATCCTGAAGTTCAATTTGTCAGACATTTTTATAGAAATATTTGCAAATACGGTGGGAAACAGAGATGTTGTAAATGAGGAAGGTAAGTCAGAATATTAAGAGCTGTTTACCAACCACAATACTCAGAAGTAATGTTTCATTGATAAACGTGTTAATGAGAATAGTAGGAAAACATGAAAGATTTTTTTATTAATATTTAATTTTGTTTATGTAATACAGCAGCAAGATTCATAACAGTGAATTCATAAATGTTGTTTTTGGCTTCTCAATTTATTTTGTTGTTGAGATATTACATATTTTGTCAGTTTCCGATTCAAAAATATATATGTAATATTGAGGACAAAATATTTCGCTTTTAGCTCTTGGTAAAATATAGAGCAATTAATATTGTGATTAGATAACGTAAAGCTGTCGCAAATATTATAACTGTAATTACAGGTAGAACACCAAACATTGGTACTAAAGCAATATCTGGTTGTTTTGTCCATAGTAATTTATTATGCATGATACTATGATCTAAAAATAAAATATCTACTCATAGTAAACGATTGTGACTTAAAAAACCGGACATTTTAAGACAAAAATGAGGACAGTAGTTAAATAATAATATTGGAATAGTGAAATGTAGTTTATTTCAATCAATATCAATAAGCTCTGACAATGAGTGGAACCTGCAATTCAGAGGGTCAATTTTGTGTATATTGTGTGAATTTATTTTGAGATAAATGCTGTATAATGAAAGTTAGTAATGCTGCCATTCAAGAGAAAGTCAAAAAAAGTATTTTGGACTAAAGGGTTAATTTTAATCATGAGTATTTTTGCTTGCTTAAAATTACGATTTTTATTAAGAATTGCATTAAAACTTGCCAAACATTGGCTGCACTGAACTCTGAACTCATTTGTTTATTTGAATAAAAGTAAAGTATACACTCTAGTGTCATTTAATGCAATTTGTCATGCACATGAGAAAGTTTGGAAATTCCTCAGTATACGGGGCCGCGCTTTTGGCACGGACCCGTATACTAATGAACAGCCCTTGACCTGGGGAGTCGAATGACACCTCTCTCGGGTGGCGCAAATAAGCGGTTCGGCCCCAGGGGTAATTTCTCAAGATGCCCCAAAACGCATTTTGCATGCATTTTACGTCTCACTTCACCCCAATTGAAGCCGCGAGTTTAGAATCATGATTGAAAAATCACTTTTTAACCTATCTTTACCTAATTCAACTAATTATATCTCAAAACTAGCTTAACCTAACCTAACGTGACCTAACCTGACCTTACCTAACCTAAATTCTCACAAAAGGAACTTAATCTAACCTAACTTTTGTGATTCATCGGTGATTTCAAACTCCCGGCTTCAATTGGGGTGAAGTGAGACATATTAAAGGCATGTAAAATGTACGTTTGGGGCATCTTGAAAAATTACCCCTGGGGGCTGAACCCCTCATTTGTGCCTCCCGGGAGAGGTGTCATTCGACTCCCCAGGTCATGGGCTGTTCATCAGTACACGTTTCCGCGCCTTCGGCGCGGCCCCGTTTGCTGAAAAACTGCCGAAAGTTGATTAATGGGTGATGTGACATGTGTCTAAATATTTATTATACCATGTCAATTATTAATGGTTGTATGCATGGAAATTCCATTCCAATTTATAATTTTTCATCCCATCAAAAGCACTAAAAAATTTTCACAAATCGGCAAATGTATGCATTAACTCTAACTTCAACAGAAACCCAGCCCCTTTACTTGCTTTTGTATCAAAATAAAATTGATTGTGTAAATTTTAGATTTAATTTATGTTAGTTAATTGCCAGTCAAATTAGGAAAAAAATTAAAGCAATAAATCATTTGAGGGCGACTGCACTTCTACGCCATTCATAATAATTTTTTTTTGGAGGTGGGTCCACGCTCAACTTGCACCATCATAACAAAAGCCATCTGGATTCTGTCCATTCATTCTTTTCACCAACCTTTTTGATCGTCTAAGTTGTGATTTTAATTATTTTAATTATTACTGGGGAGAAGCTATTAGTGGAAATGTGTGTCATGTTTAATTAGTATTTAATTGTAAATTTCAAATATTTTTGGGGTCAATTGCAGGCTCCAATATGACAAACTTTGGAGTGTCCAGGTGAATGGAATTAGTCGTGAGGAGGCGAATCGGTTCCGGCAGTTCTTCCAGGGGCAATCTGGATCTGTCAAGCAAATCGGCAGGACTGGAGCAGGTGGTGTCGACCTGGTCGTTTTTCCAAGAAGGGGGAGTAATTGTTGCAACCCTAATTTTCCTCTGTATGGCTTCGCGACTGAGGTCCTGGGAAAGTTAGAGGACTGGGATATCACTTCTTCAGGGTCACATCCGACCTCGTTTGGACACTTTGGGGGACCTTCCAGTTTTGTTTGGACTTTGAAAAAGCGCTGAGGAGCGCTGCTTTGGAACTCGCTTGTTTTGAACTCAGGTCTTCAATTTACAGATAAGATGTAATTGTGTTGGTGGAGAGAAATTGAGCCTGAATAAAAATGTAATTGTTCTTGATAACTTGATTTGTTTATGTTTCATTCATTAAGCTAATTATCCACGATAATTAGTTTTCATCTGATCCCCTCCAAAATCTGAGGAGATATCAAATTGTTCCAAAACTCATACGAATTGCATCTCATTTCCGGTTTGTGGGAATCCAAATACTCCGAACTCATCTAAAGCAATTAAACTGGACACGGGCACCTGTCGCCGTCGGCATGGAATAATAACCGCTTTCCCTGTAGAATCGAATACTTCCCCATCCTTTTTTCCTCCGTCTTATCATGCGTTTTAAGGTGCTCGTACATTATGTGACTGCTTGGCCAACTCTTCCATGATAAGGATGGGATATCGTAGGAGTGTCCTTCTTGGGGGTTATTATGTGGCTGTTTGAGGGATCCTTCTTTGCTCAGGTGCGTCCTTTTGGGAGATTTGAAGGAGGCTGTGGTGATCCCCCGCTTCCCACAAATGTCATCTGTGAGGAGGGGTTCAGGCGCCTTTTGCGCAGGTGCCTGCAGGAAGGCCTGCAATATGGGCCTTATAGGCATTCAGGTGCATTCCCAAAATGTAGTCAAGAATTATTTCCTTCACGAGTGAGGTTTTTGAGCTGAATGACAAATGACGCCACGTTTCTGAACACTGGAGTCGTTCATTTTGTCCAAGCAGTCAGTTTCGATGAACCTAAGATGACGGAAAGGTCTTGTCTTGATTCTGATACTGGATTACATTATGAAAGTAAGGTAACTATTTACTCGACTTCAGTAAAGTTTGCAAAAATCTTTTGTGGAGGGCAGAGGTTCACTTCCTGGCGTCATGGAGAACCTGGGGATTGGTATTTAAAAAGGAAAGCTATAATTGCTTGGGATCAAGTTAAAGTTCCACTGCTCGCTTTTTGCTGACGCTTAGCTTTTCTTTAGGAAGCCTTTTCACTTGAAATATTAATTTAGGATGAATCTTGAATGCCAGGAAGATTACTCCTACACTAGAGGCATCCGATTACACCATGTTCGAAATCGAATATATAATTATATATCAAAACATAATATTTCGGTGTGCTTTACTGTGATTTTGGAGTACGCTTCCGGGGTAACTAAACCAACCATGCTCTGGTACAAGTATGAAACTGCTTATCGGTCCGGGGCTGAATGTGTAGGTTGGAAAGTATATAATACTCCAGAAAATTTGAAATAAAAGGAAACGGTGAAAAATAAGAAGAATGCCAGTTTTGTTGAGGCTCCAGCGTTTCAACTTCATGTCACTGTGGTTTTCAACTCGATTGTAATTATTTTTAATTATTAAGGTATAGATTAAGAATAACGGCTTCTACTTCAGTTCCAAAGTTCATGAAATACTGTATTTGTCAAAATCTTAATGAAAGGAAAATAAACAACTTGTTTGAAATTCTTTACAGATCTACTACTGAAGCTAAATAACACTTAAAGACATTAACGTACATGTTACTATAAATAAATGGATAAAATCTTTATTCCAAGAGTAATTAAGAATAAAATTAGTCTTACAGTTACTAAATGCTGCATATAAAATCGTTTAGCCACTAAATAATTTCGGTTTGTCACGTAATATTTAAGCTTGTCTTTCAAGGTTATTATTAGTAATAAGTTTATCACGGGAGAAGCCATTGAATATAGAACATAGAGAACAGTTACGATTCTGATAGCATATCTAGCTATAAATGAGAGCATAGATATGAGCATTTCTGCAATAGCAAACTTCTATTTTATTGAAGTGTAAAATATTTTAGTGTTTAATATGTGATTCTGGAAAGTTGAGTATAAATAAATTTTCACGCATAATGATAAAGGAATTTAATGAATTCTGTATCCAACAAAATTAGCAAGCGTTGCAAACTCTAAATTCATAACCACATTTTAGTATAGTTTACTTAAGTACACCGTTTTCAGCTCAAATACACTGATATTACAAAATATCAATAACAAGTTACATAGTAAGTTGTAACTTCACACAGGATGTAAATAGGTTTCTATTCTATAACAGCAATATATTTACTGTTTGGTCTAAAATATAATTTAATAAACTCAACGATATTGACTGATCATGAAAGCTACTATAGCCAATAAAATTTAAGTGGTTTCATTGATTTTATTTGGTGTCAATAATATTTCCTTACTGGGATTATTTTCATTTTATGCGCTTCGTTAATTGAATTTTATATGTTGTAAACACGCCTCCTTTCCTATTCCATTCAGCTTTAACTGTAGCAATCACAGTGTCTACAGTTAAAACTAATAGCATAAAGTTACGAGGAAGATTTAGCAATTTTTAAAAAAAAATTTAGCATGGGAGCTTTGTACATGTCTATTAAGGCATACAATAGAATAAAACATAAATAAAATCGTAGCTGCCAAAAATAACACACGTTGATATATAAAATTGTATGCTGATACGAAAACCTGAATTTCTCGCCATACTCTAATAGCCTGTTCGAAACTTTCTTCTGTCGATTTACTTACCGTAAAAACCCAAATAGACGCCCCGGCGTCTATTTACTCCGCCGATTTTTTAGATCATAGACGCCCCGGCGTCTATTTACTCCGCCAATTTTTTAGATCATAGACGCCCCGGCGTCTATTTACTCCGCCAATTTTTTAGATCATAGACACCGAGGCGTCTATTAGGAGGAGGCGCGTAATAGAGGGAGGCGTCTATTTACATCAAAGACTTTTTGGTCAAGAGTTTTTAAAAATATCTTCATTGGAATGCATACATCATACATATCTATGATAAACCCATTATATTTATGCAAAATTATATACACAGTCAGTGTTGGGGATCGGTATTTACCGCGGTAATTTTACCGAAAGTTATCGGTAAGTTATCGTTATTTTTGTACCGATACCGATAGCTTTACAGGGATAAAGCAGCATAATATACCGATAACGATAACTTTACCGGGGTTAAGCAGAATGAAATAATGATACCGATACCGGAAAATTTCTAGTAGAACACTAGTAATGATGGCTTTCAAGCATTTTTCTGTCAATGTCAGTAAGAAAATCACAACCATGACTGAAAACATGCAAATAGGACGGAATAATTAATTTTAGATGTACTTTCTGAACTTTTCGCATTTTTTCTTGCCATTTTTCTGCACAAAAAACACAGTAAAACATGACATGATGTATTTTTTAATGATTAAACATAAAAAATTACAGCTTAAGTCAAAGATACATACAAAATTATTAGAAAAACTGTACCGAAAATGATACCGAAATCATTTGAATACCTGGAGACGTACTGATAACGATAACTTTACCAAAATACAGCAGAATAAAATACCGATAACGATAAGTTTACCGGGATAGAGAAAAATAAAATACCGATAACGATAAAGATACCGCGGCCACATGCCCTTCCCCAACACTGTACACAGTGTATTGAAAAACACGTCTAAGGCAAACGCGATCAAACAATGTATTGTATGTATATTAATTTACATGCACAGATATGCACTGTTGTATATATGGTAGTTTTAGAAAAACAAATTTAGACGGGGCGTCTACTATGAGGGGAGGCGCGTATTAAAGCGGGGCGTTTAAAGTGCTCCGTCGACTTTTTAGTTAATAGACGCCGGGGCGTCTATAGGAAAGGGACGCGTATTCAGGACAGGGCGTCTATTTGGGATTTTACGGTATATGAGCTTTGAATAGCTAGTATTAACTGGAGAAACAAACACAAGACGATAGTCCAAAACAGACAATCGGCATTACAACATTTTCAAACGTAAATGCTAGAATCCACGCACCTAAACACGCATTTAAAAACTTGATGATGTAAGCTGCTGCACTAGAAATTGCAATCCGATTTGAGCTTTATGGGACCCATTCGGCTAGTGACAAGTATCCAATGTTCATTGGGACGCAGGAATTTTCCCTCCTGAGCAAAAAAACGGAACCCTGATCCCTAGTGACCTAAATTTTTCCCTGCTGGGCAAAAGACCCTGGTCCTTGGTGTCATACTCAAAATCCCTGGTGGGGTTTCAAATCCCTGGTGGATTCGGGACCTCTGGTGCCGTGGTCTGTAAGAATTTCCATGTCCGAAAATCCATAAAAATGTTTTATGGTTTTTAAGTAGCTGATGTTGCTCTGTGAGTTTAACAATGCTGTCTAGAAACTAATTAAATTGAAGAAGGAAAACCGAAATGCTCGGCTTAAAACCTTTATGCGCCATACAAAATAAACTGGTTCTATCCAAATTCGCTGGTTCGTTTTTTAGTATAATATGTAAATGCTCAGCAAATTATCTTAAATCAAGGAAGCAAATTTTCAATTTAAGCTGTGCTAGACTTCATAGATCACTAGTGAAATCACACAGGATGCTTTTTAACTTGTGGTTACTAAATTTTGGTTTTATTGTTCATGAATAATTGATCGTTTCTTTGATATAGAAAGTAGTTAAACATAAAATTCATGTTAATGAGGTTGTGGCCTTAATTGGATAACAACTTAAAACTAAGATGGGTCTATCAGTGTTCTACTACTTGATATTTTGTTTGGTATATCCTCGCTTATCAATAAATGGAGTTTTCACTCGTGATCCATACTATCTTCCAAAGCATCACGATACATGCTTCAGATATTGTGGTAAAAGTTTTGAAGAAAAAGCGGTTAAGATATTGAAGCAAATCAGTTTTATTGACAAATACTTTGATATTCTAACCGTCTACAGTGGAAAAAACGGTTGCACGGAACTTGTAGAAATCACCATATCAAATAGTATTCTAAATTTCAACTCAAGTTCGTGCTATCCTGAGTTGACAGATTACGCATGGTCAAGTGGGGACCCGGAGGATGAGGTGGGCTGTATCACCTCAAAAAAGGTTTTAGGAGGTTTTCGATCACCTGAGTGGAATATCTATCCTTTTGGTAACGATTATACGTCCACTTGTAGAGAATATAAAATATCTAATATTCCAAAAAACACAAACCCAGATGAGAACATAAGCTCAACCAGTTCCTTTGAAACAGCGATCCACGTTTATGCCGTTGTGGTTTGGACTTCGGTTATCATTATTTTTAATTACTGAATATTTGTGAACCTCCTTGTATTGCAACACACGTATTTTAATGGCCTAGATGAATCATTTTAATGTTTTATACGTACTTGACTCATCTAATTTCTGATATTTGCACATTCTGTACTCTGAATATGGCTTTCTCAAAACCCATGTGAAATAAAATGTTAGCAAAAGTATAATAGGTTGTTATTTACCATGTCTACTTGTTATTTTTTAACAAAAACATGTATAGTGAAATTTATTTAGAAATGGTTGTGTTCTTTGACTAAAATTGAACATATGCTATTATAAATTAGAATATTTACCTGTAATATGAATTTTCAATACAACTTTCTTTCCAAGACGCAGTATGCATGTTCAAACATGTACAAGTTTTCTCATTGAAAATCTTGGCTATATGACTCTCTTCCCACTTTTCCATTTGAATTGGTTTGTTTCTATTTTTAATCCTGAGGATTTATATTTTACGAAACAAAATTTATAAAATAAGATATATACTAGTTTTAAAATTTTGAATTGGAATTTTCAAGTTGATTTACGGAGCATGTAAGTTTACTATTACTAGAATGTTTCCCTTTAACACGTAAAAACCTTAGGTATCTCTCTGTATGAATCACATTGGCCGTGAGAGCCATGTTATTTTTGTTACCCTTTAAATAGCCTTTGCAATTTGCATGTTGGTTTTAAACTATTAGCTTCGACAACTTTTTAATCAGGAAAACGAGTAATGTATACACTACTTTCTTATGTTACCATGTATGTAATTTACATATAAGAGGGGATATGTGAATCGTTTTCAATATCGCGGGTGTTGAATGCGAAGAAATTCTTTACAATGAGTTGTCACTTTTGTCATCGTTGTAACAAGAAGCTTGTAACCTGCATTAAGGAACGGAAAAAATAATAAAAATGTCCAAATGTCAATATTTTCTGCTTCATGTCATGCATAAGTTTGATAGTTCTATTGTTGTGATGACTAGTTTCCAGCCCAAAACTCTTATGAGTGTTACACCAATTAATGAGTGGAAAAAGAGAGTTTGAAAAAGTTATTTCTGCTTTTAAAATCCTCAAACTAAGTGTGTGAGACATTTTTATAGAAATAGTTGCAAGAACGCTGGGAAACAGAGATCTTGAAAATGTTAAAGGTGACCACAACCTCAGAATATTAAGAGCTATTTACCAACTGTAAAGATGTTTCATTGATACACGTGCGTCTTAAAGCATGAATGAATTTTTATGATTCATAAAAAACCTCTAGTAGAAACCTAAATGTTGTTGTTAGCTTGTCAATTAATTTTGTTGTTATGGTACTTACTACATATTTTGCTAGTATGCTAGCTCTATGTCCAAGCATACAGATCGTAGAAGCATAACTTCCTACATGAAGTGGCAGCGGACCAGATGATTTTTGCTTGCGTTCTGTAATGTCATCAGAGTGATGGCCAAGCAAAAATCATCTGGTCCATCGCCAGTTCATATAGGAAGTTATAGTTCTACCATCTGTAATATGTAGTACAAATACTTAGCTTTTTTGCTCTTGATAAAATATAGAGCAATAAATAAATATTAGATAATGTAAAGCTGTCACAAATATCATGACTGTAATTATAGTTAGCACAACAAATATTGCAAGTACAGCCAGTTCTGGTGGTTTTCTCAATATCAAATTATTATGCATGATATTATAATAATAAATAATAATAATAAATGTTTTTATTGCAGACCACAATCAAAAATTGAACAGGATCCATATAGTTAAAAAGTATAAAAAAAGGA
>JAQIXX010003744.1:0-18453 GCA_034700605.1 Willowsia nigromaculata | reverse complement strand
AGCCCAGCCAAGAAGCGGGGGAAATATCAAGTGGCCAACGGACGACGGGGAGGTGAGTAGAGGAGATAGCAATAATAATAGTCAGCAGCACAATGCGGAGGGGGCGCAGTCAGAGGTCAGCATTAACAAAAGACGAAGAAGGAGGAGAAGAGCGGCAACACCAGCGGCGTAGGAAATCCAAAATATTAAATGCATTATATCAAATTTTAAACTATTTATAAATGTGTATCATGAACTTATTTTCTTAATCAAAACTGCGCAGCAATATTGAAAAACGTGTATGAACTGAATTGAATGAATGAGCAAATCCAATGTAAATATCTGAAGTATTAAGAAGATAAAATATAGACTAATTAGCCATAAGTATTTTTGTACCATAATTTATTTTTGTACTTAACTTTTCTGCTTGAGTTGCACTCTATTTTATAAACACCATTTTTAACACAATATTAAGGCAATACGTAAGTTACATTATTCATTAATTATACGAACAAAGCAATAATTCAAAGCATAACAATGTTCAATTCGATCTGTACAGCTAATTACTCTTGATCTGTACAGTACTATTTTCTAAGCACACCGTAGTCTTTCTCACATACAAACTATTATACTTTACAGACAATTCATAAAAAACCTGAGAGAGCTCATTATATTTTGATACAATTTAGGTAGTAATTAATTATACATCTAATTTTACTTTTAAGAAGACTTAATTATCGATTTTAAGGTTGACTCCGTTCTTTTTCGACATTTATCTTTTGTTTTAAAAATGTAACTTAATTTATAAGCTTCACGAATCACTGATAAAAATGTATTACAATGAGGGGTTATCTAAAATGTAAATATACCTATTTTAATTTTGTGATAAGACGCTTGTTACTTTTACCACTGTTAAATTACAATAATTGCATTGTTAACTTGTGAATATTTCATTGTTGTAAACTGATAAAGAATAAAGAGGGGTGCCACATAATAGAAAAAAAGTTAAAAACATAACACTAATTAATTGAACATTTAATAGAGATTCAAACATTCATCATCGTCATCATCTTCATCTTCGATTTTTCCAGTCCGCTTCCAGTTTAGCTCTTCAATCTTGCGTTTTGGAAGTCGGATGCTGCAAAGCTGTATTTAAAAAATAAATTGCTTCTTAGTTAAAATCTTGAAAATGTAGAATAAAAAGTTAAATTATAAATATTCAGGGATAATAACCAATTTTACAGGTATTCCACACGAGGAATCCTCACTGTCTCGTTGATGAGATGAAGATGGATCCAACATTGGAGGGGATGTGGCTTTAAATCGATTGAATTTCAATGTCAGTTTCAATCCATCTAGTTTTGAAACAGTGAGAGGCTCTTCAGGATCCACCACAAATGGAAGAACTGGAGAAATTGATGGTGGCGGAGTATCAGGACCATTTCTCACATTCTCAGGTGCAGGTTCCTCTTGTGACAATTGAAGTACTGGTGTTGCTACCGCTGGAGTTTTGCGGGGTCTTCCTCGGCGTGCTCGAGATCCTCCACCTCTTCTTCTTCTAGCTACTCCAGATCTCCCACGCTTGCTAGCATTTGTATTGCCAACTCCACCGGCTAACGCCAATCCTCGGACGCCTTTCAGTGCTAAACATACAGACTTTTTGCTGGAGGAAGCCAGAGTTGATTTGGCAGCTTGGTTCCATGTTGAAGCAGAGCATACTGTTCCTGAATTGCCTGGAATTACTGCTGAAGGGACAGTGTTTGGAACAGTTGCAGGAACCGCCACTACAGTTTTTTCCTGATGAGTAGGAGGAGCTAAAGGTGGACAAGATTCTTGAGAACTTTCTGTGCCAGTTGATGTTGTGAGGAGTGTCTTCCTTCTCGCAAGTGACTTCTTTTTCTTCTCCATCTTCCGGATTTCTCGTTGCTTCTTCCGTTCCTCCTTATCAACCTGTTGACGAGGACGCTTGTTTTTCGCTCCATACAAAAGATCTACTTCCGCCTTCACCTTCGGAGGAAATATGGTGGAGTCGTCTGGATTCTCTAACAACTTAAAAGCCTTCATTTGATTGGCGTCCAGTGGCTCCAGCATCTTTGATAAGTAGCAGGAACTCATCTTCTTCACAGTATTACGCAGACCACAGTCATCCTTCGAGTTGTCCAAAGTTCGTTGGGCGAGCTCCACATCTTTCACCATCTCGTTGATGTCATACTTTCCTCCAAGGAAATGCTCCAAACTTCCATGCTTCTCCTTCTCGGGAAGCTCGTCACTTGCTAATTCGTCAATTAGCGTGTTACGAATCGCATCCAACTGCCGAGATAAAGTCGAGGGCTGCGCAGGACCTGAAGCAAATCTCGTTCTGGAAGGTTCCGACAAGTAAAACGGCATTTGAGCGATGTTCGGTTTATAAGGATCCATTCTGACCTAAACACATTTTTAAAACAATCACTAATTAACCAGTTGTAACATTCACACTACTCATTTAACTTTCATGATGACATAATTACAAAATGACGTAATAAATTATGTAAAAATTAATTTACCTGAGAGGATTTTGGAGTAATCAGTACACACTTTTAAATTTTTATGATAATGAGGAAGACGAAACAATCATAAAGGATAAAGGCCGTAAAGTTAACTGCACAATTAAAACCGTTTTCCGCAGAAAAATATGACGTGAAAAAACGCTTTCTCGCAAAATCTTGCCTGTCGCATTCGGCAACTTTTTTTGTAGCAAACGGCAAATGACTAAATGCACGCTCGTTTCTGATAAATGATCGGTGCAAGAAGTTTTGGACGACTTTCGTTTCACTCATGGCCGTTCAGCTCTTCAACTCCACCCGCTACAGTCTAATCGCTAGAGTTGCAAATGGCAAAATGCAAAAAGCATGCAAAATCCGAATGACCTTTGGACAGCTTGATACCATGCAGTTTGTCTAAATCATGCAGAATAGGTCATCACAATTTTGCATTTCAATGACCTTTCCCATTCACATCTACATACAAAGTTTACCCCCCCCCCCACCTTAACGAAAGGAAAGTGAAAATCACTTATCGAGGCATCCACATTGCTGCATGCTCAATTTCATTTTCATACCATCTTTGCCACAACTTATCTTAGGTCGATAAGCTGAAGCACAAGCTCTTATGCGAAATCTGCGAAGATTATCGAAGCAAGCATCCATTTTCTAAATCTCCGGAAACATTTCCCTTGCATTTCCCCACCTGTGAAAGTACCCATTCATGATGATAAGTGCTTATCAAAACTTTCTCCAGGCAAGTTGCTTTTTGCGTGTCTCAGCCAAGCGAACAAAGGAAAACGGCAGAAAGCGTCGCACGAAGCAAACCAAATCTCTGCAAGCCGGTCTATGATGCTGCTTTGCGTGCAAAATTTTTTTTTGACAACGAGCAGGATAGCAGAATATAGAGTCCATTGACAATCTCAAGAATCCCATTACATGACTTGCCTGCTACAGCTGAGGAGAGATCTCCAGTGATCAAGGTCACCATCTCATGCAATGCGCTTAATGACTCATTTACCAAATCCCACAACTTACTTTTGCGCTTGCAAATCATACGACATTTACTCAAGAAGATAGGTGATAGGTACACGTAGATTTCATAGGGCCTTCCCCATTTTTTTCTCACGACAGGTGCAATTACTCGTTTTTTAACGCATTTTTTTATAACCTGTTGCATCGTATAAGAGTTTTCCAATAGTAAAAACAGTATACCAGAATTTCAAATCTCGTAGCAATTGGAACTTAGGAGGAATTCCGTAAGATGGCAAAGTCAAGCAATGAAGTGGTAGATTGCAATTTACATGGTCTCTAGTCACCCCAGATATTTAATTGCCAGTTATTTATTCTACAATTATAATTAATTTTTTTGCTTAATACCAGAAGAATCTACGTTAAATTCTGCTTAGACTGTCATTGGAATCGGGTTAATTAAATTTTACAAACAGAGTTAAATTTAATGATAAAAGTCCACCACCTAGCTGGTGCATAAGGAATGCATGCATTCCACTCCGATATTAATGCGATAGGCATACACCGCTACTACTACCGCGAACGCATAGACTCTGCAAACAAAGCCAAAACAGCGGGCAGGCGAGCTGGATTCTTATACATAACGAGTATCAGTACAATTCATCCTATATGTTGCTCCGTGTAAGAGAATGAGTGAATAACTTTACCTGTTCACGAATTGCATAATAATATTTTGGTTGGCTTTCATTGACAAGGAGCAGCGCAGGCAGGCAGGCTGTCTTTCAGAGAAACAACAACCACAAACGAAACACAGACAAGAGCGATAGTCAGAAGATGCACTAGCTGCTAGAAGTCCGCTACACTATCACTTAGAATAGAAATATACTGCGCATTAGCATGATTCTCACAATATGGATTGGGTATAGGCTATACCGTATAGCATCAGTAACATTTTACATTAACATTACAGTAGTTTGAGCATATCAACATTGCATGATATATTGGTGCACAATTAAAGGTATACAAGTAGAATCATGTTTTAAACCATCTTTAGTTAAGTCCTTTATACCATCTTTATACCCAGTGCTCAGAGTATCCCAATATTCCCAATAATACTTAATCGAGTTTCCCAAGACTGACTCCTATACTTTTATTGCTGTTCTAGCATTTTCTCCAGTCATTCAATGGGAATGGGATTCACATTTGATATATTAATGTATTTCAGTAAGCTGAAATACATTCGTGTATTGCCGAAAGGAAAAATCTCCAGCATTTTTCATGAAACACGGGAAAGAAAAATAGACGTCACTCTCGCTAACAAAATTATGAACTTTCACCGTTGGCAATGTTGCCAGAAGATTTCATGCATTTCTTCCTTACTCCAACCAAGCATGCAGTATATTGAACATTTTATTAATGCAATAATTTTTTTAAAATTATAAATGATGATGTATCAAGACTTAAAAACTTATTTATGTTTTTCCGAACAACTCGGAATTATTTATTTTAAGATGAATCCGTCAACAAACTGAAAATAGTATTTCGACAAACATTAACTTATGCTGCATACATTTAAAACGCAATATTTAAAGCTATAAACAACCGATGACTAAATTCAAGATTGTGTACAGTACAATGCACAGTTTGTATTAAATCAAATAATCTAAAATAAGCGGCGTATGTATTTCTAGTGTTTGTAGATATTGCAGAAAAAGTTTCATTATATTCTTCAAGCTAAGCTGCCACATTTTCAAAACTTGCACACTTTTAGAATCATCAGGGTCTGAAGAACTTTGCAATTAAATATAGTCGATAATGATGTTGTGTAGCTTCCGGGTGTAAATTTGCTGGGAAAACGCATGCACTGGTTGCAAGTAAATTACATCCAGTGAACGAGAAGAAATAATCCTACAGTAAGGAACAAAAAATAAAAAATAAAACTTTGGAACAACTAGCAGGGTTTGTTAATGATGACATAGGATCTGAAATGTTTGGTTGGACTCGTATCATTAGTATTGATTTAATATTTGCTTGTATTTTTAGGTAGTTTTTAGTTCAGCCAATGTATAAATCAGGCACTTTGAGTTTTTCAACTTCCTAAGGGACAAACAAAATCTGATTCATTGGGTCAAGTTGAAGAGTTCATCATATTATTTGGTTATAAATAAACCAAAGAGAAACACACTTAATTTAAGCATAATTAATCTGTTTGTGAAAGCCATATTATATAAGTTAACTTAAGTACCTGTTTTGCTTATATGTAATTTTACCAGACCAAATTTTGCGCGCATGCGATCATTACCAAAATTATTAAGCGGTATTTTTAGGCACTAATATATGTAGTCAGTTTTTCCAAAAATATTATAAAAGTAGTAACACCAGAAAAAAATCAGTTATACATACAAAATTCAATCCATTTCAAAATTATTGACATTTAAACATACATTTATAATCTTTATGTCAATGTCAGTAAATCATGTATATCATCATATATACCTTATCATTCGGTAAGACTTTAATACTTTAATCATGAGTACGGGTATCGTCTGGGTTTGGTATACCGCATAATATGCTGCGGTGCAGTCGTTGTGAGAATTCAAAATTTAGAGAGAAAAATCCAATAATAGCTTAAAGAATGAGTATTGGCTTTCCAACAATCATTCATTTTCCTCCCTCTCCTACTTTCATAGTTAGTACGATAAAAAGTATATAATATGCTCTGTATTCTGTCAGTTACTGAGTGCAAATAATCTAGTGTGTAATTCTGATCTAAATTATGCGAGTTTTAAAATGCCGACGCTACTAACTTTCGAGTAATTCATTCATTTTAATATTATGTCACATCGCACGCAAACTGCACGTTAAAGGACTAGAATGAGTATTAATTTTTATATGTGTAATAATAATGCATACGCGTCCTAGTATGCTTCGTCACTTTGTCGCAACTTATTTCATGGATTTTTAGATATATCTTTAAATATTTTACGAGAAAATAAAAGATTGTTTAAATAACACTATCAACAATATACGAACGCTCGAGCAAGTCATACATAAGTTCAATAGTTTCTCCTCAAATAAGGCATTTCAGGCAAAATATGAAGCCGATTAAATGTGAAAAACTTTATGACATTAGAAATGACCCTATGTATGTATTAACATTTTATACTAATGTACATGCACTTGGAGTAAGTACATAGCTTTAAGTTTTAATTCGGTTCTGACACTCTATTAGTTCCTGGATGCCTTTATTATAAATTATGCTTCCTATTATGCGTAGTATATATATTATTTATTTCGGTATATGATAATGTACCTATATAAAGATCTGCGTTCAAACTTCATTTGCATACCTATTTCAGCCTTGATCCTGCCAAACCTGACCTTTTTCTACTTTCACCAAGATTAATTAATGCATTATTAAATATTAATTCCGTTGCTGCTGTTTTCCTCTGGCGGTCTTTTGTCAAAACACCAGCATTTTAACCAAGGTCACAACGTAGTTTCCCGTAAAGCCACGGTTTTAGGGGGAGTAGAAATTTGTTCAATGGAAACATGAGTAGAGGAAGGGAAAGTGGATGGGGAATGGGAAAAGAAGCTTGAACTGCTTCGTCGAGGGAGAACGGAAGACCCCTCCATTTTTGGCTGCTGTAAAACGGTAGATAGGCTACCAGAGGAGCATGAACTTGGAAAACGACTGGAAGCGTTATTGGAGCCTAAGCTAGCGCTTACACTATTGCTGTTATGATTTTCTAGAGTATTATTGCTTGAAAGAGGAGAGGAGGACTTATTCGAAGACCACTTTGCATTAAACGTAGTCGCCCATCTGGATGGACTTGGAGAATCTTGTTTAGCTGAGATTTTCTGAAAGAAATTGATTCGTGCTGCGGTTAATGATGCCCCTTTAGAAAATGGATATTTTGATTTGGAGGAAACTGGTGTCGTAACTATATTACTTGCTGGAGAAGTGGCAGTACCATTACTTGTACTACTAGGAAAATTTTTACTGTTGTTCACATTGTTCTCCACACCATTGGAAATGACATTTGGACGGGGCTTCTGGATATTCTCAGTTGGAGTTGGAGGCTTCTTTGTTGCGACTCTTTGGCACGTTTGGTTATTCAGACAGAGAGCACCCATCGGAGGCAAGGAACCGCAACCGTTTTCTCCGGAACTGCTGAAAAACTGTTCTCTCGCTGATTTGCCACAAAGTTCTTTGTTTGGTGTGGAAGATACTGATGTGGGTGTATTCACAGCGCTAGCAGACCTGCTACAACTGTTCTCAGGATTACAAACATATTCTCGTACGGGAGCAGTCACTATTCCGTTTGTGTTTCCATTTGTGATAGTAGCAATGGGCATAGAGTTGTCGGTGATTTCTCCATTTTCCGACTTAAAATTTAGAGAGGAAGAGTTAATGCAGTATCTTAAACCAGTTGGCTTAGGACCATCTTTAAAGAGATGGCCCAAATGCGCATTGCAGTTTGCACAAGAGACCTCGGTCCGGGCCAAGTCGGGCTTTGCCACAAGTAGTAGTAAATTTGCTCCAACTAAGAAAGTGAAACGTTCGATTAGACTCAGTTTAAAAGGTTTAATTCGCATAAATAAAGAATGATTTTCATTGGAACATGTATAGCTTACCATGAGATAAGTCTGCTGTCAGTTTCACCCGCTTTGGGTCAACCACATTGTAGAATGCTGGCCAGCCGGATTTGCTCTCAAATTTGGTTTCTGACTGAAACAGCTCTGCATCACAGACGATGCAGTGATAGGTGCCTGCTTCCCAGTGTTTGTTGTACTTATTTGAGAAAGGCCTATTACCAAATTAAAAGTACAAATATAAGCTATTGTTCCATTTCCTGTTAACACAATTTTTGTACGTGAAGAAGAGAAAGCATGAGGAAATTGCAATTTTAGCTACATGTTTTACCTTTCCGTCTCGCGTTGTTGAGTTACACGAAACTCCAGCGGTGTCAAAGCAGCTTTCCTGGCATTTATATCGTTTCCATTCTCCAAGGATAGTGTACCATTTCTAGTCTTGTTATTTGAGTTGGCATCGCCATTAATTTCCTTTAGTTTATTCTGCGACATGACGTTGTTCGCAACAAACACAACACAACTGATAATACTGTATGAATTTAAACGTTAAATATCATCATGAACTTATTGTCAGCATGTCATCAAAACGTTATCTATTTATAAAAATTGTTCAGAGTAAAACACATTCAGCTATCGTCAACACACACCTTAATATCACTTTCTCCACTATTCACTAATTTTAGAAAAAGTTTAAGATTTCCACCTCAAGTCTCAACAGCCTGCACTGTGTTCGTTCATGTGATGTTGAATCACTTGAAAACAAGACTGCGCGTTAAAAGATGTAGATCAAAAGTACTACATCAACATCACATTAAACTAGATCATATTAGGAAGGAATGTTACGACAAACACTCTCGAGATTGGATGGATATACGAAACTCTGAGTGAAATTTTTCTAAAAGGGAAATACCACAGCACATAGAAAACAAGTATTTTATTGTTCGTCATATATGTCCTTTTCACGTCACTAGTTACTGAACAGCAATGATTCTCTATGTGTCTGTGTCATCCAAACTGGTTAAGCATCCAACCACCCCAGCTTCCATAATATGCAAATGGAAGAACTGCATGCTGCGAGATCTGCATAGAAGCTTTTAGTGAATCAGTAATATATTATGTGTCTTATTGTAAATTTTATACATTTAAAGCTGTATCAGTTTATCGTTCCGAGTCTCTCATCTCACTTTAAAGCATGTCTGTTCGAAAATATCTTTGGCATTTTTCTTATTTTGCTTTGGAGAAGCGTCTTATTCAATTGCAGAGTGAGAGTACAGTTGTTATAAAAGTTTATTTATAGAAATGATCATTAGATCATTCAAAGAAGGACGCACTAAGATGCTGCTACTGCTACGGCATGCTGGCAAGCGTCGTTGGTAGTATAGCATACGCAAATGATCAAGTCACCGATTGACTCTTTCAAACACAATCCCACATTCCGCCTACCGGTTGCAGTTATTCGATTCCAAACTCATTCCTCCGTTGCGAAACTTTATCTCTACACGTTTCCTCATGAGCCAGCATATATGCAGTGTAAATACTCAATAAACATTGAGTCTCCTGTGTACGTTTCTCTTTCTCTTTTGACTAGACCTTGAATAATGTTTGAATTGATGCGTCTGAATTTCACCGATATACAAAATAACGCATGTTCCAAATGCACAGTTACATGTTATTACGCGACACTGAAATGTGTGGTCGCAGGGAAAAGTGTATATGAGATATTGTTTTAGCGTGGGTGGGTGTTGCACATAAAGCTTGGAGAACGCAATGTTCGGAAAAGATTTCGCTTAAGGTCATCTAAAAGTAGAGTGGGATGATCTTGATCCAGTAAACTCGCTTGTCGCTACGAATCTGTCCCATGCTCTGCTTCGACAAATTTCTTCGCTCTTATGCACCTTTCTTGGACCAGCTTTCAATTTTATGGAAATGTACTTAAAAGGAAACAATGATTTCATACTTTTGCTTCTCAGTAGCAGTAGTAAAAACCACTTTTTTCACAAGGACACCGCGCACTGTGGAACATAATGAGCTGTCTGCTTATCGGACAGTTTTGATGATCAACTGTCTACACGAAAACAGATTAGGTAACTGGATTGCGTTATGTTTAGTAGACAATAAGTTTAATTCAACTTTCTCTTAAAACAATGAAGATGATGATGAGTAGGGGTTTTCGGAATAGCGACCGATACGGCACACAACTAGCCATCGTGTATGGATCAGATCATGATTACAAAATATCTTCTCTTTTGGGTGGACTAGATTTAATCCTGTTTGGTGTTGGTTCTCGTCAACTGACAAAATGGATCATTGCGGACAGTTAATTTAATTAATTGATCATATTGTGTAGCTGTGACATGCTTTGTGTAAGCAATGTAAACAGCACTCAGTGAAGTTACGCAGTCTCCTCATGTGATAAAATTATGTATATACATGCTTGCATGAAAAGAGAATATTATTATGCTTATGCAGGTTCTCATATACGTATGTATATATATATGTTTGATGCAAGTTTTCCTTCAATCAGCTATATTATGCCCACATACTACTTTGGGTTATGCTTATTATATTGCTATACACACAGTGTAAGCACTTTAATGTTCAGCTGCCTTATAAAATGAGAAGTTAAAGCCCACAATATTCGAGGAAACTCTTTACAATATCTGGCTTGCAGACAGCATAGTACTATATTTAATGCGAAGTGTTTCCCCTTAGCATTAAGTTTATGCTATGCAAGTATGTAGAAAGTTGTGAATTGCTGTACGTGCTGTCATGTCAGTTTCTGTATCATCCGTCACAACATTGCAATGTATTTGCATGCAGACAACTAGAGCTAGCCATTTCTAGGTATCTTATCAGGAATCAATGGTCACACAATTCGTGTTAAAATGAATAAATACCCAACATTTTACCAAGTACAAATCAGAGATGGTATAGTGTCAAACGCATTTTTGAACAGGCATAAATTATTTGCTAAATGCTTGGAATGCCAACTATCACCCACTTGCTCTTGCACCCAAAATAATAATCATAATATCCAAAATGAAACTGAGCAATGCTGGTCAAATGACAAATTTATAATAGGTATAGATTACAATCAGTCTAAAGAAAGAAGGAAATTTGCACAAACAATTATGCATTCCGTCTGTTCAATGTTTTCCTATTGCAAAGGAATCGAATAAGCTTTTTAAATTTTGTTGTTGTGACAGAAAACATCCCTTATGTAAAGACCAGCAGTCGCGTTTTGGCAGAGTGAAAGTAAAAAGAATAAAACTCGAGACTACTTATTATTTATTATGCAAAAGACAAGGAGCAAATTGAAAAATACATACAAAAGCAGAGTGAATTTTTCCTGAGTAATTTTTTAGATCCTTTTTCCATGCAAAAACCCACGCTTCCATGTTTATATGAAAAGATGTGCGTAATACGTCAAAAGGCAATCCGCAGAACAAGGGAGCATTTTTAATGAAAATGCAGACAAAGCCCAAGCTTTAAAATAGAGCTATAAAACTTGATTTGGAATGCATAGATCAACTTTATTGAAAAGACATTACTTCATATAAAAGTACTTTTTAAAGCAAATAAAGCATAAATAATAACGCCAACTCACGATGAGCTTCTGCTACCAACCAACACTGACATTGTAGTACAAACCAAGCATTAATCTGAAAGAAAAGGGAGTTTTGCCTGTTGTGCAAAATGAGCTGGCTTCTCCCCATCGTACTAATACCATAATACCCATACATTATACGTGGTTTTTCTTTCATGTCTATGCAATACTTGTGTTGTGCTTACACATCTTAGCTTCGTGATCTTATTACACTTCCACTTGAAATCGTACAAGCACAGTAAATGTCGTTGCAGAGAAGATTCTGCCATATGACTCAATTAGACATCACCTTAAAAGAAATGAGTAATCCAAGTTGACCATAAGTAATTGATTTTGTCACTTTTCATAGGCTATTCATCTTGCGTGTTACTATTTAGCTCGTCACTTTGTGTATCAACTTCCATAAAAATTGCCATACACACTTGAATATCTTTTGGAAAGTCATTCCGCAGTGGTGAAAGTGCCATTTCTTTACTCGAATACACACCTGTAGGGAAGGTGAGGTTTAAAACACTATTATCCTTTGAAATTTGAATTGGTCTCTCTAGGCCATTTAAGCACTATGAAGGCAGTGAATGTCAATATGATGTTCAGTGCTAGTGCCACTCGAAGAAGCAAATAAAAGTGTGCGCTCGTACTCGAAAGCTAAAATGGTTTTCACGCACACAAAGTTTCCTCATAAACTGTGTATAGCACAATGAATATTATTATAAATTTCATGCTACACAAATAAATAATTAGGGAGAAAGCTAGTCGGTGATTTCAAAGACAATCAAAATGAACATATAATAATAGGTAACCGTTAATAAGGTTCCTTAAACAACCATATTTTCAGATATAAAAAGGAACAAGTGATAGCCAGTTTCAACCGCAAGCAATGGCTGCTTCGTTAGACCCCGAAGAGGCTAAACGTTTGGAAAGAAGGCAAAGGGCTATGTTAGGGGAGCTTCCCCCTGATTTCCTGAGGCTTGCTGTCCCAGCCGACCATCCTGATGGGACAGTAGGACCTAACAGTAATTTGACTGATCCCAATACAGGACTACCTTTAACTCAACAACAAATACAGGAACGGCTCGACGAACAGGCTGCATTAGCTCTTCACCACCAACTTAACGCTCAGGCGGTGCCAAGGGCTCACTACCAAGCTCCTGTCAACGTCCGTGGTAGACTACTCATATCAGTGATGCAAGTAAGAACATTTCCGTCATCAAAATTATCATACACTGTTTGTAATGCATATTTGATACTGGTTAAGCCACAGCCGTGAACTGAATGGCTAACATAAAGTTTAATCCTTGGTTTTTGAATTTCCTTTTTAGGCTAAACTAGTAAAAAATTATGGAATGACCAGAATGGATCCATACGTAAGACTTCATGTAGGCCACAACATTTACGAGACGCCGACGGATGTAAATGGAGCTCGAAATCCGAAATGGAATAAAACGATTCAGTGGTAATTTTATTTGATCTTTCATATCTCCATTTATGGAGGTAATGCATGCATTTATGGTTTCGTAAACAGGTGCCTCTGACTGAAATGCTTATTTTTGCATGATCTACAAAAATGAAATTTTATACACATTGTTGCAGCTTGCAGCCAAAAGACATGGCGCAATGAAGTATGCATGTAGATCATGCTTCATGCTATACATGATGTATGATACTGTTTTTGTCGCACTTCACCAAACCAAACAAGTCGTAATCGCCAATATGTAAGAACCCAAGGTCATGGTCACGATAGTCAAAAAGGGGTAAATCACAATGACAATGGTACATTTTTTAGAGATCTTCATATTGTACATCAGCAAAGATCACTCAAAAAAGCACTCATGATGACATGACGGTATTGTTGATTGTACATTGTTGATTGTACACTCGATCTAGACGAAAACTATGCGGTTAATTATCATACTGAATGAAGCATATATCTTGAATTTATATGCATGTCACACACAATCACCCTCCAAAATTTACTACAAAAAGACCTTGATGCAAAGATGAAATTGAAATTTCACACATCCGGTATCAGCCTTATAGGGTGGGTGGGGTATAAAAATTGCACAGTAACTTCTCATTTGCACCAAACCCTTAATTATGCTACACAAACAAGCACTATGTATGTTGAAACTTTTGAAGAATGTTATTAGAGGAGAGATGTCAGAGAAATAATATGCTGCAAAATACATTAGTTTTTAGAGGGTTGGTGTAAATACTTTACTTTTACACAACTGTTGTTTCAAGGTGAAAGGGTTACGGTTTTCAGGATTTAATAAAATTACTGCATGTTCCATCTGTCAAAATGAAGCTTAGTTTATAATGGACGGTTTTATATCACACATGAATGCTAAGTGGGCTATTATTGCTGCTATATACATTGTGTAAATGAATTGCTTTTATGTTTGATTTTTAGTTTTCTCCCTAATGGAATCAATCAACTATATTTGGAAATATACGATGAATGTAATTTCTCGGTTGATGAGCTCATTGCGCATGCAAAAATCAACATTCCAGACGAAATATTCAAAGGGGAAACGAGCGAGGAGTGGTATCCACTCAGTGGAAAACAGGGCGAAGGAAAAGAGGGACAAATTTTATTAGTGTTCAGTTTTATGGTAAATATATAATTACTATTATATGATCAAAAAATGCTGGGAAATTGATTCACCGTTGATAAACAAACTTCGTACGTGATTAAATTTTAGGCTGCTCCATCCGGTGGTGGTGGTGGTGCTATGCCAATGGGAGGTTTTGTTCCTTACACAGGTCCCCAAGCACCTCCAGGAAAACAAGTGCACCCTCACAAAGTTTACCTGAGTAATCAACCTGTAAACACAGCGGTGCCACAAGAAGCTACTGATCGTCCTACATTCAACGACGACGATTTCAAACAGGTAAAATGATAAATTACATTGAATACAAAAAAAAACAGCTTTTGAGAGGTGAAATTTTGCAAACAACAAGCAATATATCAAGTAAACTCATTTTATTTTATTTGCTATTAGCTGAAAGAAATGTTCCCTAATATGGATGAAGAAGTGGTTCGCTCTGTGTACGAAGCTGCCGGGTTTGATAAGGATGCTGCTGTGAACTCACTTCTACAAATGTGCGAATAAATTTTCATATGATCTACCAAGAGAAATGCACTTACTAAATAATGATGGATGACCTTTACATTTAAGAAAGCTGCTTAGCAAGTTTAATGCCAACAGTGCACCACATAGCTAATGTACATGAAAATACGAAAAGTCATGTTTCCTAAATTTCTTATCGGATCTTGTTGAAAATTTTATATCATCAAACATCATGATCTGCCTTAAAAACATAATGGTATTTCTCTATATAGCACTTTGTTATACTTCACATTTGATAACGCTCGCGCTATTTGCAGTATTCTAATTTAACCAGAAAAGATGTCAGAAATGGAAGTGATTGGAAGTTTATATAAACTTAGCATACTTTTGAGATGTCTTGGTGTAAAAGAGAACTTTGTTAAGCAAAAATTATTATTCGCAATTGTGAGTTGTTGCTGGTAGTCAGTCATTATAACTATATATTATTCACTATATTTCATGTCATTGTTGTGTAACTGTATTAAGCATTGTTGTTGTTCACTTGTTGCTGCGTTTCATTGTGGTTCTGATAGAGGTATTGTTAAACTAGATATCGTGTTTTCGATTTCATATTTTATCATTGTTCTTGTGTCTTGATGACGTGATATTTCAGTCAATTTGATGAACCATTTCAATAGGTTAAATTACATTTAAAATTATCAAAATCTTATGCGCAAGTTGAAATACTTTTTCCGCATTAAGGTATAGTCAGATTGTATTATAAGTGGATGTAGCTTATACCAAATTCTTGTGCATTTGTTTGCTGGTAATGTCTATCTAATTTGTTGGAAAATGTTTTCATATATCAATAATTGGTCTTGTCGAACTATCATTTATTAACTGAACAACGATGTATCTAGTACTATTTTCGAGTTTGTTAGCTTTACAAAAAGTTATTAATTTGAAAACATTTAAATATCGCGTAAAAATATAGATGTATAAAATTTGCTTTGTGATAGGAATCGAAAAATCCGATGAAATAAATGATATAATTGAATGAATGTAAATTGCTTTTACTATGCTCTCCATCTGAAAAAAAACAAATAGTAATATTGAACTTTCAGGGGTAAGTAGGAAGTACATATTCAAGGTAAAAATGTTATAATATAGTCGACTTACATTCTAAGTAGCTTATCTTTTCCACCTGACACCACTCTCTGCCCATCAGGCGACCAATCAACTGTATAAACCTCGTCGGCATGACCTGGTAACTGCACATCGGCTTTACCCTTCTTCGCCATATTCCACACTAAAATGATTCCATATTTACATGAATTTACATTACACGATGCATATGCATTGGTAATACAACATTTATAACCTATGTATTGATAAGTACCCTTCAAGGTTGAGTCTGAACTTCCACTAACAAGCATCCTAGAGTCTGCTGACCATGCCACTTGATAAACTCTTCGCAAATGACCAAATAATGAAGCTAAAAATTTTCCTGTTCGACCGTCCCAGATTTTAACATGATGATCAAATGATGCTGACGCTATAAAACGGCCATCCGGGGAATACGATACCATAATAACAGGCTGTTGATGCCCAGTCATTCGAACTAGTAAAAATATCAAAATCTTTGTGAAAACTATGTATGTATTCAAAATAAAAATCTGATAGGAGTCCCACATGATGAGGAGCTATTTAAAATACATTGACTTACTCAAAGGTTTTTTATCTTTCTCTGGTAGCCACATTATTAACGTGTTATCGTCCGATCCTGACACCAATCTCTCTTCCGTGCCACGTCTAACAGAGTCATATCGGGAAAGTGCTTTCTTCTGCGTTTCCTCAGCATCGTCTGAATCACAACAAATGCCAAATTAAATGAATCTTTCATAATTATCAACTAGAATATCGAGTAATTAAGCACACACCACTCCGCGTAATGTCGTTATAAGCAAGCTTTTCGGCGTCCGCTGGCTCGAAATCTCCAGTTCGCATGACGTAATCGGTGTTTAGTGCAAGGCAATTTACCCAATGAGCATGACCTTCCAAGTTCCTACAAAACACTCCCTAGTGTTCCAAAATAATTTCCAAATATTTATAAATGATCAAGGAGTGATTTAACTAATAATAATAATATAACCTAATTTCATTTTCATACATCAACGGAACGCCAAACTTTGATTGTCTTGTCTCTAGAACCAGAATATATCAATCCGGTACCTCCCCATCTAAGAGCTGACACGGCTTCTGTGTGGCTACTCAAAATTCTTAACGTTTGTCCCAAAATAGTATCCCAAATTCGCACAGTTTTGTCCATTGACCCACTTGCTAAATGACGCGCATGACCGTTCCTTTTGGTGAACAGAATATGTATATTTTACACTAAACGACATGATACAAAATGCAAAATTTATGTGAAAACAATAGTTGGGAATTTTAATTACAAATGCAAAGGCTCCCAACATAGGACCATAATACATCCTGAGTGTCCGGTCAAAGATTTGCCAACTTGTTTTCCATTGTCAGGGTCCCATATACAGATAACACCTTTTTTGCATCCTGAGGCGAGCCGAGTTCCTAAAGGTGACCAACTCATTGCTTCTACGTGGCTTAAATGACCTATACGTTTGCATCCCAATCAATACTTTACACTTGTTACTACCTTTCCGGAATGATTTCCATTTTAAAAAGTGCATACCTTTACAAGTATACTCTGGAGTTTCTGTGTTTAAGTCCCAGAAGCGAACAGTCGTATCTCCACTTCCGCTTGCTAACTTACGCCCATTGGGACTAAAACTGGCAACGACAACTGGTTCTGAGTGTCCAGCTAACGAGCTACAATAATGGATAAGGCCTGTGAGTTAGATCTGCGTTGAAAGTACATTAAGAGAATGAATAATGAATGACAATCATATTACCTTGTGCATCTAGTGACAGCTCTAACTTTAAAGACAGCTTGTGGCTGATACACAATGTTGACGACTTTCTCCGTGTTGCATTTTTCCTCGTCCGTTAAAGTCTCCCCCAGAGATGATTTAATTTCTTTGTCATTTACAAAAAATGTACACGGCAAGGTCTCATCCTGAGGGTTTTTAATGAAATGTTACACATTACTACCAACTTAACTAACGTCAAGTTCAAAGTTAGTAATGGATGGAAATAAGAATATATGGACCCCTCTAGGACAATAGATTCTATTAAGTAATACCTGATCCAGCAAACTGTTACATAGTGTTCTGAGCTTATCCACAGTAATGTCCACTGGCAGATCAAATTGTGATCCACATGGTTCACCCGATTCGGACACAAACTGTGCCTGAATATGTGGCGTTTCCTTCGTCATATTTGTTCACATATATGTTAGCGTCTTTTTGAAAATAGGCAATTAATAATAATTGTTATAAGAGACTACTCAATAATCACTTAAAATGTTAATATGAATCCGTGTGAAGGGGAAGTGAGAAATGGCAAGCTTTTCGGCAAAGTTTAGGCACTTTAGATTTGCTATTGTGTACTTGACACTACGATGACGAAGTGTTTATAACGAACTCAATGTAAAGCCTAATGCACCCGTAAAAGCATTGTTGCTTTTGCTTGACTAACTTTTGCAATAAACTATAAACTTTCAAAAGCACATGGAACTTTCTCTCAGGTTGATGTCTGTCTGTCACGCTTTAACGCATCGTGTTTATGCGACTGCAGAATTGGAAACACATGG
>JAQIXX010003743.1:0-18462 GCA_034700605.1 Willowsia nigromaculata | reverse complement strand
CAAAGCAATTGCTAAAACTGTCATGGACGAGCCTCCAGATTTCAAGTAGCGTATGTACACATCAACTCCTGAAGCATCAGACGTTTGGTCCGTCTTTTTATCAGTAATCGATGATTTTTGTCCTTTGCCTTTTCCAGAGGCTTTCAATTTTGGATCCTTCGGTTTGGAATTTGCAGTTGATCTCTGACGTATTCCAAAATTCTCAATGTCATTTTTGACAAATTCATTTTTTTCAACATCTTCTATGACTGCATCAGCACTGTGTGCTTCGCTGTTTATGACATTATCTCTTATTAAACTGGAAAAGTCAATTCCACTGTGTTGAAGCGCTTCATAACTTCCTTGGCCCCAAATACGGCCGTCCTGCAGAGATACGGTAAAGAAATTTTGCCATTTAAATAATAGGTTATGCGAATCAATCAAATACATATATGCATAATTCAATATTACCTACTCTATTCAGTACAATGATATGATCTGCCATTGGCATGTACTGCAACTGATGGGTCACCAGAATTCTAAGTTTCCCATCCAAATGTCTCTTGATGCACTCATTGAAAAGAAACTTGCCCACTTTAGAATCCAATGAAGCAAGCGCATCATCCAGCAAATAAATGTCCGCGTTTTGATAGATAGCTCGTGCCAAATTTACACGGGCCTTTTGACCTCCACTAAGGGCTACACCTCTTTCTCCAACCAATGTTAAATCTCCATAGGGAAATTGTTCCAAGTCCTCAGATAAGCAACACAAACGTATAGTTTCCCAATATCTCTCTTCGTCCATCTCAAGACCAAAAAGAATATTCTGGCGAATGGAGGCAGGGAAGATAAAAGGCTCTTGAGATGCATACGACAATCGTCCTTTTACTTTAAAATAAGACTCGTCAACTGCATTTTTGGTTCCAGAATTGATGGGAAGCTCTGACAATATTGTGTTCAAAAGAGATGACTGCAAAAAAAATTGATACACGAATTTACTAAAAGCATTCGAAAATAATTAATACAAAACTGTGACAGATGTAGATATTTTTGAATTGATATATATATTGAAGCACCTTGCCAGCCGCTACGTGTCCTACCACCATAACCAATTTGTTTCCTCTCAAGTTAATTGTCAGGTTTCTTAATGTTTGTTGCTTGTCAGTCCAACTAAAATAATTTAGAACAAAACGAAAGTGAAACTAGCGAGCGAGCATGCATGTATATTATGAAGATTTTCAACGATCTGTTAATCAAAATGTTTGATAGGTATAACCTTGCTGAGTAATTTTTGAGAACAATTACTGGCTCTACATCGTTTTCCTTTGTAACCTCGTCGTAGCAATCTGTTGAATCGCTGGTTTCACTTTGTGATCTGTGATCCTCCTCAGGCATCATGAAACTCTTATTTAAAAAAAATAGTGATTCAGTTCAATAGTTGTCATGGAAATCAACAGCCAGAATCAGAATTTGATTAAACAAATGTTATATTAACTCAACCTCAACTCTTGCGAGCGACCCCAGCAAATCCCCTAGTTGGGATGCTGCAGTAGGAATCCTATGCAAAATGGTCTTACTAATCAAGCTAAAGATTGATATGCAGAAAAATGCTTTATCGGCAGTCAACGGGTTTCCCAGGACAACGTACAAAACTAGTGCGCAAAATGGGATCAAATTTGCTGACACTGTTTGAACGGAGACGAATATTCCTCGGAAATATAAACTTTTTCTAATAAAATGTATCTCTTTTCCCCTCAGGCTGGAAATTTTTGATGCGAATGGTATTTCCCAGGCATACATTTTGATGAGGCGAATTCCTGCAATTATTTCATTAAGAAATTGCCCCCTTTCATCGGATCGCTTACCAATTTGCAATCGAAAGAACATTGAAGTTCGGCCGATCAGTACTTGAAGGGGCAATATGAAAAAAATGCAGCATATGCCACCCAAGCTAGCTATTCCCAATTCATTCCAGAGGAAATAAGTGTAAATTAGTATTTGAATTGGTGCGAGATAGAAAAAGTTGAATAGATGAAAATTCTTATCAATTCTATCAACGTCGGTGGATAAGAGATTGCATAATTTCCCAACGTTGGCTTGTTCCGAGTCAGTTTTTCGAAGTTTTAATACCTAAAATTAGTACATCATATTGTTACCAAAGTATCCTGTCTCATACCATGAAATTTCCAATATAACAACTCAAACAAGCAATTTAAAGTAAATTATAGATTAGCTTACTTTACGATAAATTAAAGATGAAACTCCCAACCTTATCTCTATTCCCAAATGGTCAATAGATCCAACAAGATACTGTTTGAAAAGAGCATGACACAATGTGACGAAAACAAGGGTACTTGCGAGAATGAATTGAACCATACACAGTCCCGCTGTATCAGTTTCTTCAGATATAAAGGTTCTAATGAAAGCTCGAAATACGAGGAGCTGTAGTGTTCTACAGTTTTAAAAATTCAGAAGGTTGTTTGTTTAGCATGTGAGGTTGTTAGGCTTCATTCATTATTTAAATCTGTGTTAACAATAATGTTGACTTACGATATCAAAATATCATTGAAGGCATATCCAACACCGATCAAGGCGTATCGAAACCAAATTATTTTTGCAATCACTCGCCATAATTTTGGCTGTCGTGCTGTCAAATTGGCTTGTATGACTTCGTCTTTCCATTTTCTAAAGTATTAAAATGCAAATTGTTTGGAAGCAAGAATCTAACAATTTATACTGAGCAAAAATAATGCTCCACACTCACCTTTCCATCAGGAAGCCAAGTTTTTCGATCGAGTGATCCGGCAGGCAGTGGAACACATCCTTTAATTTTAAACCTTGTTTTGCACCTCCCTTCAGAAACGGAACCACCCACAGTAGTAATATTCTTGAGAGCAAATTTGCCTTCAGTTCTGGACTTGGCAACAAGCTAACTTTTTGAGAATCCATATCAAACTTTATTTTGAGTAATTGATAATTATAAATCTATGATGTAACACAAAGAAAGCCAGACCAATCTGTTTCATACGGCTGTCAATGCTGAACTGTTTACAATTTTCTGATGACAGTTTACTGTTAAATGGCATGTTTTTGCGTAGAAGCAAAATACAAAGTGTGATAAGAAGAAATCATTTGGATAGGCATTTGTTTCAATACATGGCATGTCACTGAAAGCATTTTTCTATCCTTGTTTGTATATATCGCATGCATGAAAATTCGTCATTTAACGTTCCATGTTGTAGGAACGCGTAGGCGTTGAGAAATGGATTACATCATCATCTTGTTTACCTTTGTTAATTGCTTGAAGCCTGTAACCTGTTTATGTGCCCACTCATACCGTACCATTCATTTAATCCATTTCACATGTTAACCGGTATGGCTATAAATGACATCATCATAGAACTCCTATGCAGTCTTTTAACGTTTGGCTATTTTTAAATTTTAATCATCTTTCAAGAGCCATTCATGCAATACATTTATTTATTATATATAAATACTTGTGTATCATTCATTATCGGCAATACAATGTATGTAGATACTCTATGCTGATGGCATACACATAATTGGGGAAAAGAATTTGAGGCTTCACCTAAAAAACTGGATGTTCTGAAACAGTTTTATTACGCATGTTAATATTTAGCTATTCTACATACTACATCAGTATATATCTAAACTTTTATTTTCTGTATCTGAAACAATTTTTCGAAATTAGATGTTTCTAGTGAATAATTCATTCTAGTGAAGGCCAAGAAACCTCAGATAGGATGGCCAGATTGTCTCCATCTTCCCCAGGAATGTACTCAAATATCCAAAGCAGATTTGTGGCAACAACTATTCAAAAAATGAATTTCCAAATAAACTCATTACTACATCTTGTCTTGCCCCATGAAAATTGTACATTTTAACTTACGTATTTCGCCTTCCGCCAGAGTTTCTGTGAGTTCTGGGCAGAAACCACGACATGTTTCCCGAGGACTCAAGCGAATGTGATTGAAACCTCGTATCTGATATAGCATCAACAAGCTGTCACTGGATTCAATCTAACATGAATGAAAAATATTTTTAAAAGTAATATGATTTCAATAACATCCTTGTCTTGCGCATTTTGAGAGAACATTTTGCATTACCTTTTTGTAAACCCTTCCCCGGAAATCTGAAGACATCAGTACCCAATTGGAGCCAGTAAAGTCCAACGAGTTGCTAATAAAGTAGGGTCGCTTGTAAAATTGTCGTGTCGCCTTGGCACTCTCTTTCTGACAGTTTTCCCAGTGAAGGAACCACTGCGTTGTGTGAGGGCTATACAGCTTTCGCATAACCTTGCCAATATCTCCGTACGAGACTCGAAGATTTGTCTGAATGTTACAGACACGATGGCTATTATGATGAATGTAGATCTAATGAAATAAGCAATTGATATTCAAAATTTAAAACATATTTTCCAGAGTAATATGCTTCTTATCCGGTTATTTTATACTCAATTGAACTCCATCTGAAACTGGATACCTCGGTAATATTGTCAAACCAAAACTGGTCAGTTTTCATGACATGCCAGTCATACATCGCATCTGTCACAATGAATGGTCGCTCCCGTTTAATGTACTGTTCAATTACAGCAGCCTGACTGATGTTTCCCACACGTTCTATTCCTTCCAGTGTTTCACACAGCTACATTGTATTCACAAAAGACAATGACAATGCATTTATGTTGGTAATTAGTATTTAAGCATTTTAATCACGTGAGGTTATCATTGACACATACATTGCAATCGTCCACATTCAAATTGGGTACTTCAAAAAATGGATTTCGAACCAGACAGCGACTGTAGTACATGTCCGTCCAATCCCAGTATGGTAATATCTATGTTGCGAATTCATTAGCTTATCAAAATGTCTTAATTCCTTTAAGAGATCTGGAATACTATCCCTACCTTGATCAGTGCGATGCGAATGATAGCCAACGCATGAAACCGTATCCCTTTCAATTCCTCCTCGTAGAAGTGAACTGAAAACGCACATACCAAAACCGCCATTGCAATGTAGACAACTGTTCTCTTCCAATTTCCGTTGCCGCCAGTGCTCCCATGGCTGCTGCCAGAATGTTGACGTTTTCTGGCTCCACCGTTGCCACTGTCAAAATTTTGTTTACTTCTGTTTAAACGAGGACCAGTTTTGATCTCTGGGAGACCCAAGGGCGAAAATATTTCACGAATTTCATCTTTGCTTAATCCTCGCTTCTGACAATCTTCCAAAATGGCAAGTATCTCGGCTTCAATCTCCTCCACAGTTTGGGGGTCCTCAGTAGTGGTCATTTTACTTCTTGTATTTAAAAAAAAAATTATCTTGAATTTCAAAACCTTATGTTTGGGCACACTACACTGATTTCGTCCTTTCTCAAAGAAATATGGAATGCAAAAAAGTACAAGACAGGACCAAAGTGCAATGCAAGCAATTACCAAGCAGATGTTGCGAAATGTGAAGATGCTGTGAGGAAGTGGCAGCTACCAGAGAGCTGCTTTCACTTCCTACTTGAGTGAAATCGATTTATACATACATTCGTGTATGACTTTGCAATACTCTACTCATGGAAGGTTTCATACGTGGTCCATATAGACAAGCTCATGCTGTATGCGGATCTGCTTGACTGTGATGACAAAAGAAGAGAAAGCTTCTACAAATACCGTTTGTATTCACGTTAGCAAAGCTACATAAGATGGAATTAAACTAAACTGGCTGGTACTTGATCCGAATGGGATCATGAGGATCATGATTGACGATGACATATCATGATTTCTTAATTTAATTTGCTTGTATTGAAATGAAATCCGGGGTTTCTTAAGAATTGTTTGAACCTGCATGTAATTTTAAGCATGATTGTAAGTAATATGCAAATAATGGTGGAGATGATACAAAACATTAAGAAACGAGGTATATCACAATTTATTGTCTATTTGGAGATTGTTCATTTATTGTTGGGGTATCTTTGGTGTCATCGCTTTCATTACTGGACTGATGAAGCATGGTATAAAACACACCGTGTTCATTATTTATGAGAACCTCTGGACTGTCAAATTCCTGCAAAAAATTAAATCTGAATTTGATATCGCCGTTTTTTCACTGTTTACACAACTGTTTGGCTATAAAAGTAGATTTTGAATGATTCACTATATTTCAAGGACTGAAAACTTACCACCACTTTACCAACATCAAGCACCATAATCCTATCATTGTCTAAAACAGTCTGGAGGCGATGAGCAATAGTGAGAATCGTACAGTCCGAAAATTTTGCGCGAATAGTATGCTGCACCAAATGATCAGTCCTATGACAACAAAGAAGTCAAACAATTATTAATTACCAACAATAATATCAGCATTTGCATGATATAGCTTCTTAAGCACACAACTCACCCCGGGTCACAACATGCCGTGGCTTCATCTAGCACCAATATTTTGTTGTTTTTCAACAATGCCCTTCCTAAACACACGAGTTGCCTTTGACCACTTGAAAAATTGGATCCGCCATCCGCCACTGAACAATCCAGGTTTTGTACTGCATGGTGCAAGTCCACTTCCCTTAAAACACTCCAAAGTTGGTCATCCGTGTACTCATCAAAGGGGTCTAGATTGTACCGCAATGTTCCCGTGAAAAGAACTGGGTCCTGAGGAATGATTGAAATGCGGGAGCGGAGAGTGTGCAGTCCAAGTTGTTTTATAGGAACACCGTCAATTGTTATAGCTCCGTCACACGCTTCCGTAAGTCGAAACAGTGCTGTTATAAGAGAAGATTTTCCCACCCCAGTTCTGCCGACGATGCCGACTTTTTCTTTAGAGTTTGTGGAGAATGTGATCCCTTTAAGAACTTTATTTTCGTTCGACTCATCATAGGCCAGAGATACATCTTGGAATTCCAACCGACCCTCGTTTGGCCAGCTCCGCTTGACCTTTTCATCTGTTGAAATTTCATAGTTTGTCATTCTTTAATATTTCCTCCATTCCTACCTAAAGGACAAGGTGTTATTTTTTTTATATTTTTTTACCTTCAGGCGTCTCCAGAGGTGCTTCAGATTTTAAACTGGAATACTCAAACACACGTTCCACAGAAGTCATGTAATTCTCTGTTTCCGCTGATTGTCGTATACCTGTATAAAATGGGACAAAATTGTTATTATTGAGAAGAATCAGCCATATTTTATAACAAACTTCTTACCCCATTGCAGCGCCCCAGCGAGACTCAAAATGGTTGAAATTGAGACACCCACACTTCCCCCTTGTGCAGCTATAGAAATAACAAAAGATACATTTTATATGAAAAATGACTTTTAGCAAAAGACCAATATAATCTTAACTTAAAATATGCTTATAATTAGCATCATAATAGTAAATTTTAAGACTTATGTACATGTTGTTAAAACGAGGAACCCAAAGGTCACGACAGCCAGGAAGGTTCCAGACATAATTTCCAGCCATAAAGCGAACCATCTACCAGTTGAAAACATCATGTAGAATGCTGATGTATGCATGTCCTGTTTGTGATAACCGCAAAATGCAATTTCATATAAATCAAAGCAATATGAATCCGTAATGTTTCACGTGCTCCATTATTACCTGAATTTTCTCAAATTGATCTAACACACGGTCTTGCGCCTTGGATGCACGAATAGTAGTTAGACCTTGGACGGACATTGTTACATGCGTAAACATTGGCGATTTTGCTGGAAATATTCAGATAAATTAATTTAACAATGTACTTCTTCTTAATAAAAACAGCCGCCTAAAAGTTTAATCTAATTCAATGTTACCAAGCGACTCAATTCGTTTCAGGTCCCTCGCAGTTTCCAAATAAAATCCCCTCATTTTCCACAGAGACACTAACAAAACTGTCGCTGGAATAGCAATGTAGTAATTTGCTAGAATGTTAATCGTCAGCATTCCAAATAACGACAGGAGAATGTTGATAAAGTCATAAAAAGCCACAGGAAGGTGCTCGTCAATTTGGTTAAGGTCCTTAGTAAACCGATTCATTATTCTACCTGTAATTTTGTAACATATAGTTCGTAAATTTTGATTGCGTATCAAATTCGTAACATTTCATCATGAGATTCTCCTCAGTACCATACCAGAAGGGTTATCGTCAAAGAACTTGACAGGGGCCCTCACTAGACTTCTAAACATTCCATCGTGTAAATTAATACTGATTCGCATGCAGTACCAAAAGAAAAGAATTGATCGGAACACGGAGAAAATAATGAATCCAGCCATGATGCCGCAATAAACGTAAGCGTAAAAATCTTGGTCTTTTTTCTTTGCTGCCTTTACATCCTCTTTGAAAACTGAACTATTTGACACACTTGTAGAATTACTGCTTAAATCTGTAAAATTTCTTGCATCTAAATCTTTCTCATCTGCAGTAACCGCATTTGTCCACTGTGATAGCCAGTAATCGGTGAAATTAAAGAGAACTTGGGTCACAATAAAACCAAACACTAAGAGCATAATTGTGACATAAGAGCCTCCAGATCTAAAGTAGCGAAAATACAGTCCGATTCCCACAGAGCCAACAGTTTTTTGCTCCTCCTGGCCCTTATGCAATGCACTTTCAGTCAGTTCAGTTTTACCATTTTGTTTCCCATTCTCTCCTTCAGTTTTACTCGTCAATCGTTTGCGAATCCCGTTGCTTTGATTTGAAGAGACCTTATCTTGTAGCTCATCTTGTAGCTCATCAATATCCTGTACTTCCCCGTTCATATATTCATCGCTAATAAGGCTGGTGAAGTCAATATCACTATTTTTCAGTTCGTCATAACTTCCTTGTCCCCATATTTCTCCTTCCTGCAAGTTATAACGGGTACTAAAAATTAGCCGAGCATCTAAATCAACGATACGAACACATCTTTTTAATCGTCATATTTTTTCAGTACCCGATTCAGTACAATGATATGGTCCGCCATTGGCAAGTATTGTAGCTGGTGCGTCACGAGAATTCGTAGTTTCCCGTCCAAATGCTCTTTAATACAGTCATTAAAAAGTGATTTGCCCACTTTTGAATCTAAAGCAGACAAGGGGTCGTCCAACAAATAAATGTCCGCGTCTTGATAGATAGCTCGTGCCAAATTTACACGAGCCTTTTGTCCTCCACTGAGGGCTACACCTCTTTCTCCAACTAACGTCAGGTCTGCGTGAGGAAATTGCTTTAGGTCATCCGACAAGCAACATAACTTTACGGTTTTCCAATACCTATTTTCATCCATATCCAGGCCAAACAAAATATTTTGACGCAGTGAAGATGGACATATAAAAGCTTCCTGTGAAGCATAGGATACTCGTCCTTGAACATGACAATACGCAAGGTCAGCAGATGCGTCATCACAGGATGTAATTGGGAGCTCAGACAGAAGCGCATTTAAAAATGATGACTGTAAAGCATTAAAAAAACATTGCAGTCTTTACATCGAATATATTGAAGCACGGGAAATCACTGAACTGATTTTTTTACGGACCTTGCCCGAGCCTACGTGTCCCACCACCATGACAAGCTTATTGCCTCTCAAATTCACGTTCAGATTTTTTAAAGTTTGTTGCTCCTCTGTCCAACTGTACAAATTATGTAAATTATAATTATGTACATTTCAACATTACATGAATTAAACGTAATCAAATCATAATAACATGTAGAAACCTTGCAGAGTAATCTTTCATAATAACTTTAGGTTCTATATTAGCTTCATCTTTAGTCTGCTGCTTCTCTTCATGACTAGAATCTTTCCCATTAGCTAATAAAGTTCCATTTTCCGCAATGTCGTCCCTGAAGTGATAGCTTTGTACATTCTTTGAGCTGTTATCTTTTGAAAGCATGAAACCCTACCAGAGTCCAGAAATATAGAGCACTCATACTGTAGAGCACGTAATTAAACTTTAAATAAATGATTTTTTTCATACAATGAACATCATACTAACCTCTATTCTATTAAGAGATGCCAGTAATTCCCCGAACTGAGAAGCGGCGTTTGGAATTCTATTCATGATAGCCTGAAGTATTGTATTAAAAATTGAAATGCTGAAGAACGCCTTGTCAGCGGTCAGCGTGTTTCCCATCGCAACATACAAAATAACGGAACAGAAGGGAATAATCTTTGCAGCTATTGTGTGCACGGATACGTACATTCCTCTGAGGTACAAACTTCTGCGAATGAATTTGATCTCAGTTATCCTCAGCTTGGATATCACAACTGCAAAGGGTTTCTCCCACGCGTACATCTTAATTAGACGAATACCTCCAATAATTTCATTTAAGAATCGTCCCCTCTCATCAGTTCGCTTTGCAATTCGCACTCTAAAGTACATGAAAAAACGACCGACTAGCACTTGCACCGGTAAAATGAACAGAATACAGCCCACTCCTCCAAAGCAAGCGACCCCTAACTCGTTGTAGAGGAGGTAGGTGTAAATTGACAACTGGATTGGGGCAATGTAGAAAAAGTGAAGAAGATTGAAGCTTTGATCGAGGCGACCAACGTCGCTGGATAAAAGATTACAAAGCTTACCAACGTTTGCATGTTCAGAGTCTGATTTACGTAGCCTCAATATCTGTACAATGTCACAAATAGTTAAAACAAATAGTTCTTATGTACTGTTCAATGGAGAAAAGTTACAACTAGAGTAGTAACAGTTTTATGACTTACTTTACGGTAAATTAACGATGAAACTCCAAGTCTAGTTTTCATCCCCATATGAATTACAACCGCAATTAGCTTCTGCAGTAAGATAGAATGGCAAAATGTGACTATGACGATGATGCTTGCATAAATTAATTGATCTCTACGGAGATTTGGGTGGTCCTCAGGATTTTCAATACTAAATGTACGAATAAAATTCCTAAGAGCAAGTGGCTGAATAGGTCTAAAAAGTAAAGTTTAAGAAATTTATATGATTAATTTCATGCCAATACATAGAGTACGTTAACGCTTAGTTACAACTCACCGTAAAACTAGCTCGTCTATTGAATACCCCAAACCTACTAAGGAATATTTTACACCAATTATTCGCAAAATTACGTACAATAATTTTGGGGGCCGGCCTTTCAAGCCGGCCCTAGTAATCTCTGCATTCCATTTTCTGCGAACAAATAAAAGCAGTTTCAATTCATCAATTTTTGAATCTTCATAAGCCAGAAAGCAGTATGAAAGAGGACCATTGGCTTGAAATGAAACACAGGTGCGAATACAAATTAAGCGAAAGTTGTGAAAGGAACAAAGACTCACTCTTCCATCAGGGAGCCGAGTTTTGCCGACGAATCCTCCGGGAGCGAGTGGTACACATCTTCCAAATTCAAATCCTTTTTTGCTCCTTGCCTTAAGAATGGAATCACCCACAACAAAAACAGTCGTGAAATGGGATTTGCTTTTTGTTCAGGACTAGGTGGAAGCTTATTTTCTCGCGAATCCATCGTTAACTATGACCAAACACACAACACAATATTTTACACGATGCACAAAACTGCACAACATGTGACAAATTTTTATTTTGCTATCTGTCAACTTTCAATGGATACTCATATGTAACTTGACATTGGTCTGTGTTTTTTTGAGTATCATTAAAACTGATGTACTCTAATACAACAAGTTGAATGATTGAATGGAATTGACAGTCTGGGGTTGTACATGCTTTAAGCTCGCCTTTTTATCTACTTGGCCAGCACAATGTTGTATGATGCGATACATGTAACCATTCGCCTTGCACTTGTTCCCATGAAATATAATGATTTTTTAAGTTAGCTGCAAAGTTTATCGTACTTTTAACAGGGAATATCATATTTTCTGTGCGGAGAGACATGTATGATGGAAGTTGACGATGAAAAACTGACATGTGCTTGCTGACTTCAACTAGACAGTGGATGAAATGATTTAACAAGACTCGTTTTCCAGTCTGCGTTCTGTACCAGAATAAAGAATGAATGCATGGAACATGGAACGTTCTCCTGTTGCGTGACTCAAAGTGAACTCGTATGAAAACAGGTAACATAAATATTATGCTGATAAGTCATGAAACACAAGATTATTTTACTGTGAGCAAATATTGTAGGTACATATAGAACCAGCACATCATACATTGGTTCATTATTGTGTCCCAGTTCCAGTAAAAAACATATTTCGGATGGCTTATGTAATAGTAATAGACATACAGTTGCTTTACGTTCACGTTCATGGAGAAGTCATGGCACATATAGCAATCTCCATAAATAATAGATGTATTATGAATGGTATATCTTCTGCTTTAAAATATGCTGTTTTACATTTGACATTGTCTGATTCACAAACGTTTGTTGTTTGCGTAACGTTTTGATGACATCATTCATAATGTGTATTATGTTGTGATGGGCAAATATGTATCTCTCGTATTTTAGAATTGGCCTTTAGTTTACTTGACAAATGTTTGGCCGGTCTATTTGTTGCATTAAAGAGATTGCTTTCGTTTTCTTTTTTGTTTATTAAATTATTTGTGTTTATTACGAGTTACGGCTAGCATAACCAAATGAACACTTGCATCCTAATGAAATCTTGAAAGTATAATGAAAAAAACTGAAATCTGGAGGATGAATTAAAATATAGTCCCCATTTAGAGAGTTGATTCATATGTCAATAATATTTTGTAAAATGTTTATGGTTTATTTAATTTATGATACAATGGATTGGCATGAACTTTATTGGTTTGCTCTGTTCAAACGGAGAGATATAGGGAGATAATTAATTCTGGATAAACTAAGATTTTTCCCAATGGAAATATTTTATAATTGCTATTTCGAATATGTGTCTTGTATTAATAAAACTTCATTTTCTGCAGTTCCGTACTAATGCACACACATTATATTTTGACTCTCAAATTCATTTCTGGTCAGAGTAAAAAAGCCGGTACAAATGACTTAATAAACTTACTTGCTTTAATATTAATGATGCTCTCTATGTTGAAGAAGCATTCTAAAAGCTAATTATGACTGTTGACTAGCTTGACTACAACAATGCTGAATTTTACTGATGGTCATGGTATTCATTGAATGCTAAAATCACGGTTACACAATATGCTAGTGTACATCATGTAATGTCAGAGTTTGCTAGGTTGCTACTACACTACTACTACTAAACACATACTTCCCCATTTTAACTTGCGAATTACATCTCAACTCTTAAACATCATAGGCACGCATTCAGCTTACGACTAAAATACAATGCCTGTTTCAAATACACAACCAGATTGTAGACGCAATTCGCGTGATTATGAGTCACACCAGAAAACTTCTTTGTCTTTTACTTTAGTATTCATGTTCCCAACTTTGACGTTTTTCCTTCTTCTTTTAAATAGGTAATATGTCAGAACTTCAGTTTAAACTTCAATATAAGCATACACATTATTTATTTATATGTAAAGAGTTGAAGGTGCCTTATGGGTTTGCTTTGCTCATTTAAAAAATCAAAAAAAAATTGTATCTTTGACAACAGTAATATCTTTCTAAGAGCGGTTATCATGCAATACCAAGTCCAACAATCAATAAACACAAGCTATGTTGACAAAGATTTCATTTTCGCCTTTTTCAACAGATGCTTGTCATATTATATCGTATGCGTGCCTTATCTGATAATCCTTACCAATACCATGAAAAAACTGCATATCTTTTCGAGTGACTAATGGAAATGCAATTTTTAGTTGCTGTAGCTAGCAGTAGTAAAGGGTAGAAGGAAATGTAGCCACTATCTTTTAAACTCAATTTTGCATATTCGTCATTTCTTTTATGGAGCAGTACACTGCATGAGCCGAGTTTTGGTCTTACAATTTCACTGAATTTAGCCAACTTCATGGAAAACTCCACAACTAACATGAACTGGCATACTACATTTTAGCTTTATTCATTAATATTTTTCGTTTAGTATCTCTTTAAAACGTTTTTGAGCTGACTTGGATCTCTGAAAGATGGTCACATATAAACTTCTACACTGCACTCCCTCGTTGGACTGCACTGAGAAGAGATTCATTTATGAGTCGGCTCTCTGGCTCTCAACTTCTGTAGGAGGTTTATTACTGCTTGTTAAAAATTGTGACAAATAAAAGTGACTCTACCTTAAAAGACTCTCAAATTTCCTTGTGAAAATCCCCATTGCAATTAAACATGGCATCCGCTGAAGATCCCCCAGATCCCAACGAAAAGTGGACTTTTCAATCAAATCCGTTTAAAATTTTGGGTATTACGTCAGACAACCCGAACCCTGAGGATGTTCGGAAAGCACACAGAATCTTGATTCAAACTAGCCACCCAGACAAAGCAAAAGGTAAAGAAGGGGCTGCAACAAAGTACAATACAGCTTACAACTTTTTAAAAAATAAGGATGCAGATGAACTCAAAAAGCTAGCATCCTCATTCAGTGGCTCAGCATCCGCATATCTTGGACAAGATGGATTGACCAATGTGCTTGTAGACAAAACACGATCTGAAGAATATCGCCGCGTGTTCAAAACCCACGTAAACGCAGCAAAGGAAACAAATTTTAAGGACAACTTCCAGTCTTACTATAAGCAAGTTTTTGACGGTGTTTCTACTCAACCGGAAGTGAAACCTGAATACAATTGTCATTTGTGTGAGGAAGATTTCATCCAAGTGGAGCATCATGTCAAAGCAGTGTATTCGCCATATAGAGAGTTTATATTGGAAGGGGCGGAACCGGGACACATGAAGTATTTGGAAAATTTATTCGGAAAAGAGGTAAGTACATGTGGAGAATCAGTTTTGGAAACACACTTTAGTTTCATATGCATATTATTACATCAGAATCATTTATTTACAAACAAACTTTTATGGTTTACCAAAGGTTATGAGTTGGGCTCCACCGTCGCATGACATTGGTGACTGGAGAAATGAAAAGCTGTCTACTTCCTTTCACCGATGGTGCGAACATCTCAAGCCATTGAAAAATGATATCAAGTGGGTTAATAAAATGGACTCATTTGGAAAACGTCACGGGGAGGAAGCCCAATTTGCACTAGTTTGTCTTCTCTCTGCATTAGATCATTCAGTCGAGGATATATGCAAATCTATCATCAGTTCTTTTCCTGAGCCCAAGAAAGTTTTGAAAATTTCCGATTTGGAGTTGCTTCTTCCTGCGTTTTTGCATGTTAGTTACAAGTTACAAGAATTACTTACTTACCTATGTATCTTTTAAATCACGTTTTTACACTAAAATTTTATTTTCTTATTCTATTTGTCTTTCAGGTTTTCAAAGACTTGAAGGATTTCCGAAAGTTATCCATCAAAATTGCTCCCTCATCTCCGCGCACTGCCTTAACATTGGCTATTGTTAACATGATCATCGATCCGAACGCTGAGGACAATTTTGATCAACTGGGAGAAGCGATTGTCAAGACTCAGAAAAACTTGAGCTATGCCCACTTGTGCTTCATATTAGGGAGTTGTGACCTCAACACCATTGCTTCCAAAATGCTTTCCCGCTCAGACTGCCGTGAAGAGTGCAAACAACTGGCAACCCATTACCTTTCGAGGACAAACAACTCGGAACTGCTGGAATCTCTAACAAAGAAAGCAGTAGAGAGTAAAGACTTCAACTCTGGTTTCATTTACGCATGGGGATTGTTCAACTATTTTGTTACCAAGACGGACATTGACCGTGCACTGCGTGCCATGAAACTTATCCTTCCACCAAACAAGCACTGGAAATTTCTTCAGGCATTTGTAATTGACAACCGTCAATTGATCCTCAATTCAGAGGCTGTTGCAGAAGCAGTTATTCAGAAAATTGGAAGAGAGTTACAAAATCCCCGGGATACCATTTTGGATATGTTACTAGGGGTACTTCTTGAACGCAATATGATTTCCACTTCCGCAAAAGTGTCCCCGCTTTCCGGAGCTCTTCACATTTTATACGGAGACGAACAGCGGTATGAAAGCGCTGTTGAGTCAATCATGACTGGGCTCAAAACACAACTTGATTTACGACTTGTAAATGGGGATGTTGAGTTCCTGCTGGACATTTCAAGGATTCCAAAAATTGATGTTTTGTTCAAAGAAATTCTAGAACAGAAAAAGTAAATGTTTTGTCATAAACCGTCATACGAATCTTCGCATGCTTTATAGAGTCGTCACTTATTATTATTTTGAATTTTGCAGATATCTCGGATCAGAAGTGGTAAAGCCGCAGCCCGGATCCACCTACCATGCAGGTCTTTTGTTTATCCGAGGTATCTATCACTACAAAATTAAGCGATTTACTGAGATGGTTCATGACTTTGCCACTGCTGCCATGCACACCACGAGCAAGAAAATCCCAAATGCCATAGCTACTTTCCTTGCCAGAAATCCAATGATCCATGAGAAAATTCTCAGACTGTCTTGTATGCAATTTCAACGAATCGAGGAATACATTGATGACTACGCTGGAGATCCTGTGCATGACTCCCTTTTCCTGGAAGTCTTACAGAAAGCGAGTGCTAATGAAGAACCTAATTTATCAGCAAGTTTTAATATATCCCGTGACAAAAACAATGGACCGGATTTGGATGCCCTCGAGAAGGACATTTTGGGAAGAGATGATGATGATGATGATGAAGATTGGGAAACTTCAAGCAGAACGAACAGACAATCAAATTCTCCGACCTCGCATGATTACGCTGAAAAGGCTTTCAACTATCTTGACTTGGAGATCATTTGTCATGGCATTTCTGAGACTATTTGCTGCTTAACCATGGCAGCTCAATATTTCTTCAAAGCGATGCTTGCAACCCCAGAGAAGGACATCGCTCAAAAATATGGATATCGTGGTGTCATTCTGAAATGTACGAGCCAATTGAAGGTATATACCAATCTATTTATGCTGCCTGTGCCAATGGCTTTGCACGCACTCCGTGCATACCTTTCACTGAATTTCCGAGCTAACCAGCACTTTAGCGAAATTATTCGTAGAAATACAAAAAATTATCGCACCACAAGATTTATTGACGAAGGACAAGTTTCTGATGAAATAGATGATTGGCAACTTTTATTGAACTTGAGAGCCATTTGCCCCATTGTCCTTACTGACATATTCACCATTGCTGAGGGACGATTTGCTCTACAATTCTATCATCAACTGTACAACGTAATGCTAAAAGAAAAGATTAACCATGGATTGTATTCCAGAAATACACCAGATTTTCTCTTCCATCACATGTATTTTAATGGAGTGTGGGGCGAACGAATTTCCCCTGAGAATACCGGATACGAAGATGAAATACCTGGCCCATCGCTTTTCCAAAATTTGATGCAAACTATTGACGAGGAAGATGACAGCGATGGAGAGAAACAAAGGAAGCATGACATTAACGTCAAAATTATGAAGGAAAAGCAAAAAGTGGAAGAAATGCTCCGAATACGGGAAGAACTCCCTTTGGTTAAACGAATAGGGTTCCAGGCAACTAGAGAAAACGCAATGTGTGCTTTGGCTGACTTCTACGGATACGACCTTGCAGATGTGGAAACGATGATGGGTTGGCAAATGATAAGACGAACCCCTGAGGGCTTCATTGACATGAAAAACAGGACCTTGAACTTTGATGGGGAACAAGTATACACGAAATTTTGTGGTGTTCAATTGAATCCCAACACAAAGACTTTCCAGCTAATGCTGGAGCCGGCTGTGTCCAAAAGTACCAATCAACCAGCATTGTTCTCTGCCGTAGATATGCTGGAAATATTTGGAAACAAAATTGCTGGTGCAGTACTATCATTTGAGGACCAATTATACCCTCCTAATATTCCTGATTACATCAAGCTGATGACCCCATTCCATCCATTTTTCAAGGTCATGTATCTCGGAATAACTCCAGATGGAGCCAATAAGGAGAGCATTTGTGGAACCAATTTTCTGATGACTTTGTACCATCTCGATTTACTAGCCAAGATATTCACCACTGGTCAAGAAGTAGGCGCCAAATTTCCATTTGAATTTCGGGATACGGAATCCAATCTCCTGGGTGGGCTAAGCACAGAGCTTCAAAACGTTTTAAAGCCAATCACTAAAAGGAAGAAAGTCAAGCATTTGCGACAACTGGAATTGGTTCACCGTTTTTGGTTTGAAGTTGAAGATGTAGAACAAGAAGTTATTCAACCCACTGAGAATAATGGCGGCACAAGCACAATCAGGTTTGGAAATGCTTCAGTTGTACTGAAGACCATGCAGATGATGAGGGGGAAAGATGGAAAGTTGGAAGATGCGGAGCATTTGTTTGATCAAGAAAGTCCAGAGGCAAAGTTTGTTCGGACATTCAATGAAAAGATGCACCTGATTGAAAAGGAATTCCCCATAATTCAGAGAATCAAGGAGCTGGCTAAAATTTCCCAATGCTTTCAGATTCTGTACGGCAATAAGGAGAATTTGGAAAAAGATATTCCAGCATTTAGAGAATGCATGGAAATCCGACTGCCACCAACTCGTCCCTACTCTAGATGCGGGG
>JAQIXX010003742.1:0-18462 GCA_034700605.1 Willowsia nigromaculata | reverse complement strand
GCTTATCATTTGTGTCGGCCATCGGGAAACTCTCCCGTTTTTTCACCACGATCACTCGGATGCCTATAGGGGTTCTACACACTCAATTAGTGAGCGGGTGAAAAACCTGCACTGTTTCCCGATGGCCGACACTAATGATAAGCCTGTGTGGAAATGTTAAGCCTGTGTGGGAATGATAAGCCTGTGTGGATTGATAAGCCTGTGTGGAAATGATAAGCATGTGTGGGAATGATAAGCCTGTGTGGATTGATAAGCCTGTGTGGAAATGATAAGCATGTGTGGGAATGATAAGCATGTATGAAAATGATAAGCATGTATGGGAATGATAAGCGTGTGTGGAAATGATAAGCATGTGTGGGAATGATAAGCATGTGTGGGAATGTACTTCCCCTTCCTCTCCCCTTTTCCCTCTAATCCCTCCTCACAATCTAGTATCTCTTCACCAATAATTAGCTAATTGGTGTTTCGAAATAATTCTCTGTAGTTAACTCTTTCCGTGACACTTCCGGTTTGTAGTCGATTTTTTTTATTCCGGTGATTTAGTTTGTTTATTTTGATTGTTGTTAAGGAAGACGCATGATGTGAATACCGGATGCTGTGGATAACTGCTCCCACTCCCATATAGTTTCTACGGTGGACGGTGGCTGGAACGCGGTGGCTAACTTCTCCTTTTTACGGTGGACGGTGGCTGGAACGCGGTGGCTAACTTCGCCTTTTTATGGTGGACGGTGGCTGAAACGCGGTGGCTAACTTCGCCTTTTTATGGTGGACGGTGGCTGAAACGCGGTGGCTAACTTCTCCCAAGCACGGTGGCTGGAACGCGGTGGCCAACTTCTCCCAAACGGTGGACGGTGGCTAACTTCTCCGGTGGCGGTGGCTAACTTCGACTACATCAACCGAGCTACCTAATATTTTCCTACAGATATTTTCGGCCACGCTACATGAACACGAAGCAGTAGAGTAAGGTTTTTTTGATGGTGATACGATAATCGTCATTTCATAAAAAGCTACAACTAAGCACCAAGCTATAACTATACATGATCAACATAGGTACACATACTCTTATGCGAAGTAAAAAACATCATTTCACATTGCATTGTAATTTCAGCTGGTTGATATTGGTATACTGTATGGCTGATGTGGAAGGGTTGAAGCTACACGTCACCCAACTTCTTGAAAGGCCACCACATTCAACAATCATCATCATCATCGTCGTCAAGCTCATTTCATTGCTTTTGTCATACAGCCGGCCGTGGTTGCAACTTGCAATAAATGCAATTGCACTTGACTAAAAAAGTATGTTTGTTGATGGCTGGTGGTTCATAATTCTCTACCTTTTTTATGCATTTTAAAACAGTAAATCACTTATTCTCTACCACACTACCACTGTTCTTATTTTAGAACACAATACAAAGGTTTAACGAATGAAAACACACGGACTAAAAAATCTTTATGCTAATTCATGAACACATGCGACATGCAAGAAAATCCGAGAAGCTTCATATCATTATGCCCCAACTCCAACCTGGATGAAGAAAGTAATTTTGTTGATCTAAAAAGTATGAGTACGCCCCAGAAGTAATCCTGGAAATAATTAATACTATAAAGTTAACCATAAGCGTACTCGATGCAGAGGCAATAATGGACTGAAGCAATGACAAACAATTAGCAAAAAACGAAAATATTACTTTATTGGAAGCTTCCCAGTAGTTTTAAATTATCAAGGGATTTCTGTATGACCCGTCCCTTCCCCAGTCATGAAGAAGAATAAATATTAATTAATTTGTTGAAAAGTAATCTGTCTCATAGTAGTTATCATTTTATTCACAGTAATCTCATCATGATTGATGATCACATCTTTACTTGTTGATATTGTCCGAACATAATACTGTCCAGAATGCGAATGTGGCATACAATGAGAAATGTTATTACAAACAAGCTGTTAGAGAGATCAAGTTAAACTTTGTCTTAAAACATGTATTTAACATTGAATCAAACGAAATACGGGCATTCTAAAATTCAGCTCTACAATGACAATTACATATACCTTTCACACAGCTTTAATTATAAATTGGGATAAAGCCGTCCACCGTCCATTTACAATGTAAAAGACGGAAAATCACGCATAATATTTTCATATATAAGTATAGACACTTTATTCGTTTTAATATACACGTATTAATATGAAAAGTCCGACTGTTTATGAGTTGAATAACCATACATTACTTTCGTCTGGTACAATAATTTCTTAGACATGGCCATATAAAGCTAGAATAACTACTCCAAATTGATTATACGACAGTAATATGTTTAGGTATCGTCATTTAAAGCACAATGAATGATGTACCATTCAATTTTTTTTGCTCCACTTCGAATTTCAGTATTTTTAAATTGATAAAATGGAACCACAAAGATAATTTTAAAATATAACGATATAAATTATCAGTACGACTTGAGTTTATTTCGTATAGTAGACTCTGTAGAATAACGTTTTGGACCTCCAAAAGGAATAACTGTTGTCGAATTTTAAAAGGTAGACCCCCTTCCCAGGGAAAACATGACTTCCAACATAAACCTCTAAATGCGCATCTCTTCTGTAAACAGGTATTATCACATCAGTATTCGGTTTTGCACCCTTGGGAAGTAGTTCTCTGCCTTTCTCGACGTCCTCCTTCAATGCTTGGAGTTCTTCATCTTCGTCATCATCTTCTGAAGAGTTTTCCTCCACGTGAATTGATACGGGCTCTTCGGCATTTGTCCATTCAAAAAATAGTCCAAAACCGATATCATACGAATCCGTGGCGAATTCCCAGAATAGACAGGTCCCATCTTTATGAGTGGGAACACGCACCTAACGATTCAAAGCAAACCACAAGTTTTGTATACAAACGCAAGCATCAAGTAATCACTGTTTATAAAATACGGTAAAAATAATTAATTACAGTCACTGATTCTCCCTGGCCGATTCTTATTATTGCCTCTCCTCCTTCCGCCTTCACTGCATCTTTAAATTCTTGAATGTCCTTTCTTGTCCACATAGATGCAGGGGCTATAGCACTGGACTCATTACCATCTTCACTTCCATCTTCTTCCCGAGTGTCACCGTTAACAGTAGAATGATTGTCGTCGGTAATAATGCTAGTAACAGCATTACCTTCGCTTTGTTCAGACTGGGGCTCGTTGGCATTAGTAGTGGAACACATTTTATCGTTCTCAAGATGATCTGCAGGCTTGGTAGGACTACCATGAGGAGTTTCATTTATATTTATTTCATTGAATTGAGGAATCGGATCTACTGGTATATTTTGAGTTTGTGTTTGATCTAAAAATAACTGCTGCTGATAGATTTGGCGAATGTATTGTTCGTAATGCTGTTCCTGAAGTTGGCGGATTAGAATTCCTTGCTAAATAAATAAATTGAAATAAAATTATCATAACTTTACGAATTCTTCTTATAATTTTAACTGTTAGTTTGAAACTACAACTATACCTGCTCTGGATTTCCAGGATATTGCTGCTCAGCATAGGCTTTAAACTGTCCAAATGTTTGGCGGTTTAATGCGTCCTGGATTCGTCTTCTCTGCTCCTCAATTCTTGATTTTTCCTCTTCCGCTCGCCTGTGAATTTCACGAGCGATTCTGGCTTCTTCGTCCTCTTCCTGTTGTTGCTCATCTGTCTCACGTTGTAATCTAGCTTTCTCTTCTAAATCTCGTTTATGTGCTTCAACAAAGGGTCGAAATAGTGAGCAGTGCTTATTTAGAGTTGTAACATAATCGAACATGCAGTCAGCTTTACTTTTATCCCCAAGTGCTTGCCACGCCAATCTAGAAAGTTATTTCATGAAAAATTAATAAGAATACAAGCTTTCATTTCATTATTGAAATAAGATCGAAATCTAATTATTATATGGTAGTATAAGCCACCATGTCACCGCTACTCACCTTCTATCTTTCCCAATCATATCTAACATACCCACCGGAGGAGCCTTACTTTCTTCAAATTTTCCGGAAGCAATTTGACATGTGAGGGCTGACAACTTCAATCGTTCTTCATAAGTAAAATGAACTGCTTTTCCTTGTTTCTCTGTGTTCAAAAGATAACAGATTTTACATAAATGTAACGACTACAGCTACAACACTTTCACAAAACAAGGTCTATAAACAAAATTATTGCAGATCTACCAAAATGACAATCTTATTTTGACTTTTGAAACTTCTGGCCAAAATCTAAACTCTGTAATGTGTTACCTCTGTAAAATGTCAATGCTAAGTTGTACAAATCTTTTAAAGAGAATCCCCATTCCGTCAAATAAGGAGAGTGATCAGGAGAAGTTGGACCAGCGTCCTTTGTTGCGGTTGGCGTTTTATGCGACATGGTATGGCCTGACTGCAAACAAAATTATTAGCTTCATGTGAGCAAATACTTATAGAATCGAATGCGTATAAAAATATATACGGTTTAGTTTTGAAAGTTTAGTTTACTTCTATAGTTTCGAATTTCCACTTACTCAGATAACCGCAATTCCACTGGACCTATTCTGCAGGATTTATGCTACCTGTGTGTCAAATACTTTGTAACTTTTGTACTAATAGAATCGACACCTCTACTAACTACTGAATCACACACAAAAATATGTCCTTGTAGACCACCCCGTTACAACAGAGGTCAAGCCGGAAGGACAGCATTCAATGTTGTACTATGCACTACAATGACAAATTTAAATACAAGAATTTATATTTTGCACATCAGAATGGACGAAACACCTTCTTTGTTATTCCGTGGTGTCAACTTCTCAAACGCTAAAAATGATAAACAAAACTACATAAATGAATCCTTCATCTCCCACACTACTGTCACATTTTCTCTGAGAAAATCTATACTTTATGTCATTGCTGCGGCCACGAAATTAATCCCTAATCTTAGATCAAGACAGCACTTGTGTGGATGTCAACAACATTAGCAAACTACACTCTAATTGCGAACTTTATATCATAACTCATTCATTTCGTCACATTTCACTATGAAGGAAGTTGATTGAGAAACCGTGCGTGATTGCATAAACAAGTCAACTCTCTCATCTGTTCTTTTTTATTGCGTCTATGCAATGCATGCACGGGTTAATGCCACCCAAGCTACTACAGCGAGAGCAGAGCAGAAAGCAGAGATTTAGCTCTGCCACTATAAACAGGTTCAAGGCATTCATTCATCATTCAGCAAAACCATAAGCAAAGCACACTGACTTTTAGCATACAAAAAAGCAACAGCAGGACTAAAAACTGTCATTTCACTTCATGCGGCTTACCTTACAATCATTGACGCAGACAAAAGATTTTGAATTTTCCAATCGACCACTTTACAAAATGCTAATAAAATTAATCATCAAATAGATCCGACCCAAACCTACTGGCTTTTGACACCTTCCATGTCGAATTTTAGTTGATGGAGATGAGTGTAGTCGGTTCAAGCCATTCTCTCGTTACCCCACCAAGTTTCCTTATCGTTTAAGATTTGATGTATTTACATATAAATCACGATAAGATACAATGATGGATGATGATACAAGTGTGACATGTCAAGATCTTTTTAAGTATATTTCTGCCTTGCAATTGCAACTTTTTATATTATGCTCGGATGACAACTTGAAAACCTGGACCTGTCATTGTCCGGTAAGGCATGGAAAGGAAATCCATCACCCAATGAATTCAAGTTTGCTCAAAATGAGCTTTTCTTATTTTTTATTGGCAAATAAAAAGCGTTTTTATTTGCAAATATCTTAACACCAAATCCAGCTAGCCATACATGCATAATTCAATATCTGCATCATCATTAAATCCGCTGTTAAATCTGTATCTGCTATCAAAGCATTCACTTGCCATATTATGCCAATGATTTAGAGAAATTAATGTTTCTGCAAACATCAACAACGATGTTTATGTTCATTTAAAGATTGATCTAAATTAAATACTGGTTTAGTGTTCGTCCACACACTCCACTTGTACAAATTAGTTTTGTACATGGTTTAGTAATCGCATACTCTATCATCGATGATCGAACTTTTTACATGCAAACTTTCGTTGCTTTTTCATGAATACGCTGACGCTGGAATTAAATTCCATCGCTGTCATCATCATCATCAGCGCATCTTCCCTTGTTCTACCTGCTCTGCGTGGAGTAGCATGAAAAGTAACACTACGAGAAGTTTAGGTGGTGGTGGTATTCGGTTCGTACACGTACTACAGCGCAGCGATACTTGGTAACCCGTGTGAGGAGATGCACAGCGACGAGCGACGGGAACATAATGCATAATCATCTCTCATCTGGCTGTCTCTACTCTGTATTGTTTACTACTTAATGGCTAATCGCCAGACAAGTCACAAGTCTGCATTTCACTAGTAGTTGACGGCTTGCATGTCGAATTTTATGATTATGACCATGGCCCATTCCAAATTCTAGTTAATGCATACATACATTCAATTGAACCATCAGTCAGTGTAGTTGTGCACCAATCAAGTGGTGAATCGTAAAACAATAATTCTAGTTCGTAGGCTTTGTATATAAAAGTTTTTTTTTTAAACGTGCTTCGAGTTCGATAGTTTCCATTCCAGCGTGGTGTTTGTGGAAGAGAGGAGGAAACACAGGAAGTGATTGTAGATGTGTAATTAACTGTTCTATAATTGACTGTTTGCACTTTTAAAATATTTTAGCCTCCATCATTGCTCATATTGATGGCACATCAATTCTATCCATAATAGGCCTAGCCTATCTACCCCAAATGGAGGAGGTTGGAAGTAAAAATACGCAACTCTAAAATCATCCTCAAAATACAAAACGCCCTGAGATGATTTTATGATTATCCTGACCTTGATAATTTCTGTAAAATTATAGTATCTAGTTCAGTGTAGTGTCCAGATTCCAGAGAGCTAGATCAACCATATTACCTACTGATTGACAATTGGAGTTGGATCTCTGTCGATAATTTTGTTTATAGGTAAGTATAGTAATATTAGAATCAGACTCACATTACATATAAAACCCACTACATATAAAATCCATGCGATTCATAATGATTCATTTTTCATAACTTTTATAGAAACCTGTGAGCACTAAGCAAACTATTGGATGAAGATCAGAAGCCATTGGAGGGTCGTAATGGATTGGATAATCACGATAATCGAATGAGGAAATCAGTTCAGGCTACAAAGGGCACTCACTGGGAGTACATCCTTCCCGTTAAAATCTGGTCATGAAATCCTACATCGTTAAAGGATTTTTCGGTGCTATTTTGGTGTGGTTTCTATTTCTCGGAGTGCTATCGGTCTTCCCCATTCAAAATACAAATCATCTGGAAGATGGGTTCCAATCAAATCAGGAAAATTCGGCAGAACTTCTCAATAGAATTGATGTCGCGCTTCAGCAAATTCAAGACCTGAAAAGAAACAATGCTGAAATGAAACGGATTCTTGGGGATGCTCACCCGAATTCAGGTGCATCAAAGGATCTTCAAAAGAATGATGAGGATGAGCTCAATGAAAATGTGCCGATATCCGGTGACCCGACCTACTCGTACGAAAAGATGCGTCGTCAGTTGGAACTGGACATAAAAGAGTTGTGGTACACAGTACGAGGTCACGCCGGCAGTATTGGCCATAAAGATTTTGAACAAATGCAAGATGTTTATAGGTCCGATTTTGATGTTTTTGAAAGTTTCCAGTGCTGCGTTTTATGCTGTTGAGCTAATGCATATTGTTTTTTTGTACTTAGACTTATAAGGAGCTATTTATTAAAACTTCGACAAGAAGATGGATACGAAACGTATCGCGAACGAGAGACAAAAGAGCTTTCAAGAATAATGCAGAGCAGAATTCATCATTTACAAAACCCTCCAGATTGCGAGAAGGCACGGAAAGTTGTCTGCTCTATAAATAAAGGTGTGTAATTTAAAAATTAATTTCAAAAGAACCATAAATACGTCAATTCTTCATAATGCATTTCTTGGTTTAATAGGATGCGGTTTTGGCTGCCAAATTCACCATGTGGTTTATTGTATGGTAGTAGCATATGCAACTAGTCGAACATTAATTTTAGAATCAAAAGGTTGGCGATATAACAGGCAAGGTTGGGAGAAAGTGTTTTTGCCACTCAGTGAGAAATGCAACAGTGCATCTGGCTCTTCTAGGGCTGATTGGGGCTGTAAGTTACCATACAGTATTTTGTTTACATCATCATGTCAAACAGAATTACTGTCATCTAGTTGAGATGAAAACTTTGTGAATTTTGCTCTTTTAGCTGGAAACCACGATGCCCAAGTTTTGACGCTACCTATAATAGATTTTATGAAACCAAGGCCGCCCTTCTTGCCAATAGCAATTCCTTCTGACATTGCGGGTCGACTGGAAAAAGTGCATGGCGAACCACATATTTGGTGGGTTGGTCAGTTTGTCACATATTTGCTCAGAATGCAACCCCAAACTCAAAGTCTTATAGAAGAAGCCAAATCCAAAATGGATATTAGCTCACCCACTGTTGGGTATGTAACGCTTATAAGTTCACTCACAAGTGAAATCTTGTTGCTTTTTCCTAGTTCATTTTTATTAAAATGTTCATTTTTTATTTTACAGAGTCCATATACGACGCACGGACAAAGTGGGGACAGAGGCATCTTTTCATCCGCTAAAAGAATATATGACTCACGTTGAAGAATACTTTGCTATCCGAGAAAAATATGAAGGTCCTGTTAAACGTAGAGTGTTTGTCGCATCCGACGACCCAAATGTCATATCTGAAGCTAGTAAATCGTAAGTTCAAATACGTTTTATCTAACAGGGCAGTTGAAATGAAAACTTTGATTTTGCGTCTGCAATAATCTTTTTTGAAAACAATTAAATAATCTTCATTTTTAGGTACTCTGGATCAGAATGGCAAATAATGGGCGACCGATCAGTTGCTCAATCTGCTTCCGTTTCACAACGATATAATGGATTGATTGGTATAATTAAGGATGTATTTCTGTTATCAGAATGCGACTACGTTGTTTGCACATTTTCATCTCAGGTAACTACTTATATTCGTAATGTGCATCTGTCGTATTTGTTTTCGTTAAAAAAATACGGAAAAAACTTTTAACTTTTTATAATGCAATGTAGGTTTGCCGATTAGCCTACGAAATTATGCAGACAAAGCATGCAGATGCGTCAGGAAGATTTGTATCGCTGGATGATATATACTACTACGGAGGTGGGTCAGGAACTATACAGAAAGCTCAATTTCCTCACAAACCCAGAAGTAGTGGTGAACTGGAGCTGGAAGTAGGCGATAAAATTGGAGTAGCAGGCAACCATTGGAATGGGATGTCAAAGGGTACAAATCAGCGTACGAATAGGGTATGGGAAATAGAATGAACATTCTCATCATGATTCAAATAAGTACTTTGGAAAGATGAATTTGATAAATGAAAAATAATTTTCTCTTTCATGTAGATTGGCTTATATCCGTCGTACAAAGCTCGTAACGTTTATGCCAAAGTCAACTATCCACGAGAGAAATGGTGGATGCAATCTGGGGAAGTCTGATAATTATTGACGATACATTTTCCACGTTTAATTGCAGTGTCCAGAAAGAATTAAATCGTATTTATTATTTTGACGTGATTCCAATCGAAAATTGTGTTTTTTAGTGCGAGTGTTGTATCAGTAATTTGTGTTTCAGAATTTTTAGTCTTAAGGTAAGGTGAAGCTAGTTTCGGGTTACATATTTATGTAGAGTAATTGTAGACCATGTATATTATGCATACGCACTCGGCTGTCATTATATAGTGTAGGTGTAGTTTGTAGCATAACTCTTTAGTAATTTATTAGTTTCAATGATACAGACTTTCGAAAGTGACCTTTTAATGAGATCTGCCAGTGTGCTCCATTACATTATGTCAAATTAATTGTTCGTTCTTAAAAAGAAGAATATTTAGTTTCTGAGCCGGTTTTTATATTTAATGACTTCTACATTCACTGGAAAAATTTTCATATTTACGTATTTCTTAATTTTATTCTTTGCTTTTAAGGAACCTGTGGGATCAATATTTTCATATTCCTGATTTTGTGATGCTTAAGTTTACGTTTTACTATTTTATCAATTTGACTCGACAACAATTAAACTATACAAGTTTTGAGACACAAACCACAAAATTAATTATTACATATATATATGCCTACCTGTAATCTATGTACCAATCATGTATTAGTCAGTGGTAGCATATTTTAAAATACTTAATTTAAATTTTAACTTTATCTATTTCAATAAGCAGTTAGGATTATTGTTACACTATATGATATAACGTTCTTCATTCATTCCATTCTAGTATAATAATGAACTTGTAGGTAAAAAAAAGTTACTGTAAATATACAATAATTCAGAACCAAACTATTCCTGGACTCTTGCTAGTATTATGGTATCGTTAATCGCAGTTTCTTTGTAATTGTAACTATCTTAGAATATACGTTCATAATTAATGTACTATACCTTGTACCTTTATACGAAATGACTTTACGAACGAACTACGTACTAACGACAGCATTATGTTACTGTTAAACTACGTAGGTAATATTTGTCGTGGACTATTTCAATGATTAGTGACTATCGCAAGATTTGCCAACGTTAAATATTGATACGGATTTTACTAGGTAATTTTTAAGTAATCAAAACACTAAAAAGAACTAAAATGACTGTGTGAAAACTGAAGGAAAGTGAGCAGGCTTTATCATTTTCTATTTTTTTGCACTATAGTTGCTCTTTAGAAAAACAAGTTATAAGGGGTTTCATTTAAAGCAAAACTTTGTAGCGGTGAAAAAAGTTCTCAGTCCTATTCCCGGTAATTGTGTTCCTTAATATAATTTTTTTAAATTATTTGTAATTGCAAGTATTGCAACCGCTAGTTCCTTTACGCTAAATTGACTTACCATAATATTCACATAGATTCAAACTGACCCGAAGTACACAAACAATAGATAAAACTTGCATTGGACGAGATGCAATAATTGTTTAAAGTAGATTGCTTCAATTTCCTTTATTGTTTGTCATTTGGACTCTTAACGTACAATGTGTGATATGATATGCTAAAAATGTCACATTTGTGATAAGCTTAACTGTTAAAAATCTCTAATATGGATGCCATTAGATTTGCTTACCATGCCTTGGATATGGATACTTGCAAATTGCAGAATAGATCCACCATAAGCTATTATGGATTGTTTAAGAAAGAAGAATTAACTTTTGCATGCCCTACTTCATTCAAGTTTGATTATGCTGATTTAAATACAAATAAATTCAAAACTTTATCTGGTTTGTGGTAATACATCGTCCACTAAAAACTATACTACCAGACAATATCGTGCTATCTGTCTATGCCATGCCATTTTCATGCGCTATGTTCCCAGCCAAATAAATATTAATGTAATTTAATACTTGACTGTAATCGTGTGAGTACTATAAATACCTATGTAACATTTATTGCAGCTATTCTAAAACTAAAAGAAACAGAAAATTGAATTGTATAAGATATTAGCATACATATAACATTTTTGTATGTAGTTAAAGTTCAATGTTGGACCTCTTAAGTAGCAGTAAGGTGTCAGGTGCTTGCAAAGTACTTACAGTAAGTAAAAGCTAGAAATGATTGTGAAAGCGTATGAAGATAAAATGGATAAAAAGTAAAACAGGTAACTCGGTTTTCAGGCTACCATAGACTGCGTGTTTAAATACTGTGAATAAAACTAGACGGTGTGTGACAATATGGTAATTATAGCTTATTACTATATTTTATGTTGTTCAGCAGCAAAAAAATTGTAGCAAGGTATGAGTTCATAGACAAGGTTCTGATTTAATTTATGCAATTTTTGGATTTGCAACGGCGAAAATATATTTTCTTTTGTGTTTGAGGTACATTGTGTTATATGATTATGAAGTTAATCATTAATCCGAGTCAAGTTTGTTAATTCCAACAAGTTTGCAACTTTTTTCCATATTCCACACAAATAAATGTAGGTAGGAATTTTGAAATACATTTTATATTCTTACGTCCTTCCCGATTTCAATATTTGTAAAGGTAAATGTTATTTAAAAACAAAAATATGGTTGATTAACTTTCTGTGTGCCCGTTTGACCAGTTGATGACGATCTACGATATATACTAATCCAAACATCCACATCACATTCTACAATTAACTTTCAAGTTATTGAAAAGACGTTCCGAAAATTGTTCAAAAATAAAATATGAAAATCTCCAGTAAAGTAAACATTCCATATTAATTTATTTAACAGCCTTTCTGAGACGGAAAAGGCTTCTTCTCATGAAACGTTTTATACTTCCAATCTTTGCATATTTTCTCTGATTTGTGGCATTATTATTTCTTGGCTCATTTCGAGATAGTATTTGATTTCGAACACTTAATTGGTGTCATGAATCGTGATTCTGTAACTGCAACTCGTTATAGTGCCGATATATGGCGAGATATGCAGCGTCACTTGATTCATTCGTGCGTGCATTGTGCATAAACATAAAAGTATAGAGCAACTGGAAATACTTTCCAATTTCCATCATTCCTTGACCTCTTGATTACTCCTTTCACAAGACAACATTGATTTTCTTCATTGAAGAGGCAAATTTCTAATCTCATGATACCCCAACAATGATGTCACCTCCGACTCTGCCCCTCCATCCACATTCTCCAGAATTTGTCCCATCATCGCTCACATTTGTATGCATTTAGGTTGGAAAATTTTCCTCTCCTCAGTCAAGTCGACCAATAGTCAATTCTCCGAATCATTATGGTGTTTAGTCGAGGAGACGCAGGCGAGAGGAAAAACTCTAAAATGAGGGAGTAATGTACTTTGAGTTCAGCATCAAAGCTATAAAGCGAGCCTAATCAATAGAACAAACGAGATAGGAGGAGGAGTGAAAAGCAGAGAAAAAAAAGAGGGGTACATACATAACGGCTCATGTTAATAATAATAGAACACCCCGTTCGGCAAAGCATAACCTCAGCACGGTATCCTATACAAGCACTCTACGTTCTAAATACACCTCTCATGCACAGGACAGAAAGGGAAAAAATATATGTGCAGGGTATGTGTCGGCTATTCACCCTATGCATTAACGTTTTTCGTAAGGACGCCGCTTCTCCTGCCTTCATTTTGGTTGTTTAAAAAAATCTCAGTGAATCAAAACTAGTAAATGCGTTTGACATTTTTCTCCATTTATCCTATCTTCTGCGTATGCAAATCTCACAAGTTTTGTTGTGATACCTGGAAAATTTGAGCAGAAGAGAAAGCCACAGTGAGAAATTGTGTTTTGCTAATTTTCTCTTATCATTCTTCTTACAAACTTGCAGTGTTCAAGTTGAGAAAATTGGTGTGAACAAATTTCAACAAATATCTAGTTTTTACTACTTTAGTGCAATATTTACAAGAGTTACTGGTGGAATAAATTTAGTTTAGCGTGATCTATTGTTAAAGTTAATTTTGGAGGGATAAAGGAGGTAATTTTTTGTTCAGTTTTGTGCTATTATTGCTATTTCTTGGAATTTTGTATTATTGTTTTGATTTGCGTCATATGTAGAGGGGATGGTTGATTGTTTTGGTCATTGTAATTGGTATAGTCATGTTGTATTGTACACGTCTTTGTTCAATCGTCCACATCATTATGTTTTGAACATAGGGCGTTTAATGTTTAAGCCTAATTGTGGTTTATTATTCATTATTTATGTTATTCATTGCATTAATGAAATTGATTGTTGATTCTAAATTTAGGTATAAACCTTCATCATGAATCTGACTGCGGACGAGGTCAATAAAATGAAAGTGGTGGAGTTAAGGGCAGAACTTCAAGTTCGTGGTTTGGACCCGAAAGGTGTGAAAGCAGTGCTTGTAGATAGACTTCTAGCTGCATTAGGTCAGGGAGGAGGGGCTGTGTCGGCTGTTGGGAATGGATCCTCTGCAGTTTCACTAGATTTGTCTGGGGGTGACTTGGACGAAAGTAAAGCTGACGATGAAGCTGATGGAACGCAAGCAGAAGAAGTTTCAGGAACTGCTGAAGATGCGGACGAAACTGGTGAGGAAAGTAAAATTGAGGACCAATCACTAGCTAGTCAGTCAGTGAAGGAAGGAGAGGAAGAGAATATGGAAGAAGATGCTAATGATGACGGTGAAGGAGAGACCGAAAATCAAGAGGTGGAAGAGGATGAAGAAACCGCTGAAAATAACGAGGGTGAAAATGCTGAAAGTAATGAAGATGCTGGCGGGGATGCGGAAATGGCTGAAGCTGAACCAAGTGCCTCAGAGAAAGGCAGTAAAGAAACAGAAGCTGGACAAGAAGAACCTAAACAGGCGATGGAAACTGACCAGGACGGCGACAGTGCAAAGAGGAAGATTGAAGTTGTAAATGGAGAGGCTACAGATGAGAGCAAGGCCAAGAAGCCTAAAACGGAAGAAGCTATTGTCTTCAAGAATGTTCCATTGAATGAGCCCGAGTTTGATGAGAATGCTGTCCTTCTTGACTGGTGTAAGTTCTCATCTCAGCTTATGCTCTATGATATGAACTCTTCTGTTGAATGATTAGAAGAAATCTAATAAAGTCATTTTTATAATTTTTATAGACAAATCGGACCTGAACCTGAAAATTTCAACTGAAAACTTTCTCGAGGCTGAGCCTACAGTTTATGAAGACTTTCCATTCGCTTACGCCGGAGTGAAGGCGACATATGGTTTTCTTAGTGGTAAAGTGTGTTTTGAAGTTAAGTGGGTAAAGTCTTGTGAAGTGCGATCAGACTTCGGAGATAAGGAGACAAAACACGTCTTTCGAGTGGGTTGGTCTGATGTAAACGCGGATCTGCAGCTAGGTTGGTTATTTGATGATTTTTCATTTGTTACAACCAAGTTTATCAACACCGCTAATATAATCACGAGATAATCATCATCACGTCATTCCTATTGTGTTTAGGTGAAGATAAATTGTCTTTTGGGTATGATGTCAGCGGAAAATTTTATAACGCTGGAGAAGTGCAGGATCTTGGAGATGGCTTGGCGGAAGGGGACGTTGTTACTGCATACCTTGTAGGTTCCCAGTCGATTTTAACATAATACTATAAAACTTGTAGTCTAAATAAAGTTTATTTTTTCATACTCATAAAATTGAAATTTGGTCTTTGTAATAGGATTTTGAAGCAGATCCAGTTGAATTGAAATTTGCGAAGAATGGGACGGTTGTTGGAGAACCAGTGAAAATAGCTAAATCCGATCTGGAAGGCAAAGCCCTTTTCCCTCATGTATTAGTGAGGAATGTCAAGTTTGACGTTAATTTCGGCAGCAAAGATCCAGCTAATGAACTTTTGGAAGGATTCGAGCTAGTTGGGAAGGTGGAAGATGCTGAGAAGAGAGTTAGAGGACCGACTAGACCTGAGAAAAAGGATGACTGCGAGGTAAATTTCGAATTTCGGTTTTAAACACTGCATTGAGTACAAGTATGTCATTTGATTTTGACAATTTTTGATTGTGCTCGTTTAGCTAATTATGCTGGTGGGCTTGGCGTGCAGTGGAAAAACTAAGTGGGCAAAGGATTTCATTAAGAATAATTCTGAGAAGCATTACAACATCTTGGGAACTTCAACTGCCGTAGAAAGGGCGTTAAAGGACATGTCGATTCTGTCGTCGCAGAAGGCTCCTCGCGTTTTCGATTCTTTCTTCATGAAAGCAGGAAAGTTCGTAGAGCGTCTAGTTGACATTGCACCGTCTAGGAAGAGAAATTATATACTGGATCAGGTTAGAATTATGCATTGTTGTATTCATAAGAAACGGGTAACACACAATTAAAATCAGTCATTTAATTTTTTCAACAAACTTATGCTTAACATTCGCCTTTTCACTCGGCAATATTGCTGAGATATGATTTTAAATATCAGAATTGATAACTAATTGAATCGAGGGATTCATATAAAATCTAATTATTTTGAGAGCGATAAAGTCTGAATTTACCAGGAAAGCCGGTGACAATACAATGACCATACTTCAATGATGTGGGCGAATATGAAACACCAAAGTGATTTTTGGGCTGCGTTTCAAACTTACAAACCGTAAAAAAGTGAAAGCAGGAGAAAAGTTGGAATTTGGTTAACAAGCCAAACTTAATATGAATCTGTCATCACTGAAGTGACGCAAGTGGAAATCTTCCATAGAAAAGTGGAATTACGTAAATCATCTCAAACCAATCGAGTTACGAATTTAAAAATGCAAAACACAGCAAAACTCACTCGTGAAACTAAAAACCAAAATCATCGTCTTGAGTCATTAAAATAGGAAAAGAGTGATTTAGAGAAATGTAGACTGAAATTGATCTTGATAATGATTTACACAAGTGTGTAGGAAAAAAACTAATCAAACAAATTACATTCTACTGTTGATTTTTATTAGAAAGTAGAGTAATATTAAGCCACAAGAAAAGTGAAATTATTTAGATAAATGAAATATTATATCTTCAAAGAAAGATGAAAAATGTATGTACTGAATTCAATGAGTTTATAAAAAAAAACTCCGCAAAGTAAAACAATGCCAAATATGGGTTCTACTCCCAACCTCTTACACGTAGACAGTGCTCTGCTATGAGCAAAATTAAAAATGTGAAAATATTTAAAATAATAGGAATACAATGGTGAAGTGTTATTTGTGTAATATTTATGTTCAAAATTGCTGAACTTTGTTACATCAAAGCTGGAAATTGCTGGAGGCCAGCTAAGATAAAACACAAAGTGCATATATTATTATGAAACCAAATCGAAAAAATCCTCGTAAATAGATACTAAAATTTAGAAAAATAATCACATATACGAACCAGAAAAGTCAAAGGTGCCAAAAAAACTGAGTTTTATAACCAACCAATAAGATCGTATAAACTGAAACAACTGTGAGGATACATCGATTCTTGATCTGAAAGACAGTACCTCTTAATATTACCAGCACGCCATTACATTTGGTTTGTAATAGTAAATTTCTACAAAAGAGAGCTGATGGATAAGAAGATTGCTATTTGCTATCTATCATCAACAAGCTATTATGACCACACTATCATCGAATGAATGATTCAAAAAATAAGTGTTCTAAATGCAACACAAGTTTTAAGCCGTATATATATTGGAGAAAGCTATAACGGTGCCATAAATAATTCCTCCAAGTGATTTCAAACGCTACTCCTCCGAAAGAAGATATTATACGAAATTACTTATGTGAAACTGTGCATAACACAGCTATAATTGCTATCATCATAGTAAATTGCAGAAAATTGACCACGAATCACTTATGAATTTAAGCGGAGATATATCTCTTGACCTTGGAGAAATTAATAAAGCTACTTTCCCAGTGCTGTAGCGAATAATTTTATTTAGAATCTACTGTTGCCCAAAATGTATTTCTGGCAACAGTACAAATAAATGTTTTATGATAATGATGATGAAATGAATACACGTAAAACTTAATATAATGGCTGAATTTTGTTGTTACCTTTTTATAGAAAGCTAAACTATTTAGAACAGCTGGGCAAACAAACATCTCAAAAAACAAAAATTTGGTTGGTTGTATTATTTAGAGCAATGTTTTACCAAGCGTGCAGCGACGGAAGTGCGGAGGTTTTGAGAATTTCAGGCGGCGGGCTGTAGTGATCTTACCGCCTGATGAGGAGTACCAGAAACGTATCAAATCTAAAGAACAAGATCAGGGCAAAAAGGTCCCAACCCTAACGATTCTTGAAATGAAAGGCAAGCTTAGCAAGAACCGTTGTTTCTCTAACTTAAGATGAGATGAAAGGTTCCTCCACTTTCCTATGAGAATTTAGAAAGCAAACATTTTTACATCTATTTTTCTTTCGTTGTTAATTTTATATATATAAAAAAGTAGAAGTCGAAAAGAGAAATTAACCAGGAAATCTGTTTTTATTAAAATCCATAAAGAGAAATCTTTAGCAAATCGTTTTATAATATTGTATAACTATCAATTTTCTTTTACCTGATTTTTCTCAAAGCGAATTTACAAAGTTTAACGCGCAATGTTGTCTATTCTGCAGCGTCATTCCGTCTACCTGACGTAGGAGAACTATTCTCTGAAGTCGAGTTCCCCGAATTGCCAAGAGAGCAAGCACAAGAACTTGTAACAAAGTACAACAAAGAAGGGGTAACCGCTGGCTATGGACGGTCAGGATCAGGACGCGGAGGTCCAAGAGGTGGTCCCCGAGGCAGAGGCAATATGAGTAAGAACTGATGCCAAAGCATGTACATGGTGTATAGTAATTTACAGGTATTTATGAGGAACATTGTTTTATTGCAATTTAGGAGGAAGAGGTGGCCCTCGAGGTGGACATGGTGGACGACCATGGAGAGGAGGTCCTCCACACAGGGGTGGTCCGATGGGTGGATACGGAATGAGAAGAGGAGG
>JAQIXX010003741.1:0-18473 GCA_034700605.1 Willowsia nigromaculata | reverse complement strand
GGGATAGGGCTCAGCTCAGAAAATACTCATTCAATAGCTTTATTGTGCTAAACACAATAGGTAATGCAGAGTTTTTGCTAGAATGCAGTTCAATGTCTGCAAATAGGTGGATGGTTTTTTGAGTGCCGACATTCTAAGGACAAATATAGGTATCTGATGTAAAAACTTGTAGGCAGATACACAATACATCTATTTAAAAAAAAACTTTGGTGTTTGTTAATGTTGTTACGAGTAACGATGTATGTACTTTGGCCTCAGGAAAAAATTAATGGGCTACATGCGCTGTTCACATGCACTTTTAGTGAACAGTAAACGTGCATTTCAATCTTTTGACATGAGGGCAAAAAAATTGATCGAAGCGGAATGAATGGTTTTCGTAACCGTATGAAATATGATTGATAATCGCTGTACTGAGGACAATGGGCAATTGATGGGTGATTATCAAGTGTTTGTATGTAAATTTGTAAATATTTAAATGTCATGAGTCAAAGTTTCATTTCGGGTCATTTAATTTGTGTACGAGATTACAAAATATTCCGTTATGAAATACGTTTGTACCTAAATTTTAGAATTTTAAAAATGTAAGTTGAGTATTCAAAAAAAATTATTGACTCATCAATATTTAAGATGGCATAATCTTAATTAGCTAATATTTAATTGCCTATTATTTAATCTCTCCAAGATTTAATCATCATGCACAATCTGCAGTTATTGCACCCATATTCAAAAACAAAAGTTTATCGTCGGTGTGCTATCTAAATAAGTCGCAAGAGTCAAATAGGTTATCTGCTGTTTGCCGGCAGTACATTTGACTTAAGAAAGTGTGTTGGTTTTACTGGGAAGTCAAAGTTCATTAAAAAATCATATGGTAGCGACATATTTTGTTTCAACTAAAAATATACCTTGCAAATAGGCTTTTAGTAAAAAAAGATTATGCAAAGTAATACTAAGATAGTGAATCAAAACGACTTTGTTTCAAATCCGAATCTAGCTTGCAACAAAATGTACCTAAAAATCTTCCACATACCCGTTTTTATCAGATTATATAACATTTATTGTTTACGGAGGAATTCATTTGCAAAACTCATGAGAACTTGGAACTAGGTTTTTAGAAACAAATTATGCCAAATAATACTAAGATATTGAATTCAAAATGACTTCTTTTCTAACCCAAATCTCTTTTGCAACAAAATGTACCTAAAAATCCTCGACATACCCGTTTTTATCAGATTACATAACATATTTTTTGCGGGGGAATTCATTCGCAAAACTCATGAGAATGTGCAATTACGTAATACATCCACACTAAAAATAATACTCAAATGATATAACTTTAGAGATTGGAAGCCATACACACATATATATATAGATAAACACTTTTCTGTGTCTATGCAAAAGTCTTGCTATCTGGACAAAACTCAGCATAGTATACACTACGTGACGGACTTGTTATTTCTACTTATATAATTAACGAATTCCTCAAAGAACCTTCAAAAAGTTCATCAGGTTCAAATCACAAGTACATGCTACACAAAATATCCAACTGCGTACCTAAAACAGGTTACATTTCTAACGAACCTGATACGCAGCTTTAATAAAAGAAACCAAAGTCACATGAAAGCTAACTAATTAGAAGAAAACTTTTTAATGTAAAATCCCCACAAAATACTTTTTGAATAAGCCAACCTTACATTACTTTTAGTACGCATAGAATCTTGCAATGCACAAACATCTGAAAGATTAAGCAAGTGTGCATGTTTTGTTTTCATCAGTTATTGAGTTTTTCAAAATACTTTTTTATCGGTTAAAAAAAGTAGAAAAACAAGTAATGTTAATTGGTCAATTATTTATTGAATCGGTATAATTGTAAATGTGGGAATTAGCTCGCGGCAAGGACTTTGGATCAAAATAAGATCACAAAGCGACACGCCCATATTCAACCCTTTTGGCCATCAAATTGCGATGAAACACCCGGGCATAGAATATTTGTAATGGCGATTTTCTCCCGCATTAAAATAAACTTTTAATGTTGACGAATAAAACCAAACAATTTTTAATGAATATCATTAACCTTCTTTGAAGCAGATGCAATAATTAAATTATTTTGTAACTCATTGCTTCATCAATTATCTCATCGGTCATCTGTCCATTTGACATTTGAATAAAAAGTGCAGTGTAATAGCCTGATCGTGACCTCTGTGTCACTTGTGATAAAACTAGATATTAGGTACAAGCAAATGGTAAAGCGAAATGGATTTATCTTAAGTATGGTTTATTTCACTTGATGATGTGCAAACATTGCAATATAACCTGTGTTATGAAAAGAGCATACATTTGATTACTTTCATGCATGAACAGAGTGAAAGAATCAATTGTTAATTTGCCATGCTAAATGGATTTCCCATCTTCATCTGCAAAGAAATAAATTAAGATGCATTTTAACTGAAATGTTACAATCTGAAATTGAATTTCTCTCCAAAACCTTTCTAGCCGACTGTAAACATTCGTACACTATTGAGGAATTGGTTGCACGGCAACTTTAAATTCAGATAATTTTTTTGCCTTCATAGATTCGGTAGTGGGTTAACGTTGAGTGAAGCGAATCATTATGCAAAACGACTGCTCATTTTTTGTCTCTAGACCAGCTCAAAAATTTGTTTAAAACTTATCACTAGGCGGAGAACATGGTTTTTCGATGCATCCCAAATTTTATCCCATCCCAAATGCAAATTTATTTATGCTGTTGCATGCATCCCATTATCATTGAAGAAGACTATCAACACAGCCATTAGTTCTCTAAAGTAGCATGTAAACCAGTGAACTAGCAGAGGCATTGACTCTTTTACACGAGGAAACTAATCCATTCTGCTGTAACAACTCTGAAATTAATGATTTGTCACGATCTCCCATCTTCTTTAAATACACGGGCTTTAGTGCTACAGCCTTGCAATAATTTCAAAAGTTAGTGCAGCGATTCATTTTTTGCATGTGTGAGGTCTCAAAACTGCATATTGGTATCTGCATAATGACATTCATGGCTCATTATAGCAACTTTTTTAATGGGAGGCAGCTGTCGTGGATTTCTCCTTGTGATAGGACTCAGCTGAGAAAAAGTTTTTTCAGCAACTATCAATAATGATGCACGTGCTTTTATAGCTTTGCTTCCCATATTTTGCATTCATTACAATGAAAAAGCATTCTGCATTTAGATATATATACAGGCTACACCTTATTACGTACTTAGACGATGGTTTATATAATTCCAGACATTCTAAGGACAAAAGTAGGTACTCGGTAGTTATACTTTTGTGTGGAAATGAAATTAAGAGAGAAACCTTGGAGAATTTGCAGACTGGCAGTAATAGTAACTGAATTTCTAGTGCATTTTGTAATTATGTGACTTGGGCCTCATAATTATACAGACATGGAAATTCTTCCATGTCAGGGAACGGTGCTTCCGGGGATTTTGCTCCGTATCAAGGATAGCCAAGTTTTTCCCGCAATTAGTCAGGGATATAGACTGAAAGTGGGGATCCTGCTTCCGAGAAAATTAGAATTTTTCGGCTGCATTATTTTAAATTTTTGAGGGTAAATCAAGAATTCAAGAAAATTTTTGCAAATTTGAAGTCTTTTTATGTCTCACCAGGGATTTTTGGGGTCTCCAGGGATTTTGTTCCGGATCACGGAAGGGTTTTACTCTTGATTCAAAATTTTGTACTCCCGAGACATTTGAAGGAATTTCCATGTCCATAAATATATTTTTGAAAGCTTCATGGACTGTCCGCGTGGACACAATGCAATTTTGATTGTTGAATAGATGGATTTATTGACATGTCTGTACACAGAAAAATGTTTATGCACCTTTGAACGACTGATAGATGATCGCTGACAGCAAGAATGGGAAAAGGACAAATACTTTTAAGGCAGGTAATTTTGGACCCTGCAAATACCGGACTTTTCCCCACGTTTTCAATTATCTCTCCAAATCATGAAATCATGTACGGATTTCTGCGCGCACGCAAAATCATGCGTTTTTGAATAATTATTTTCAGGGCAAAATCAATGTAAATGGATGCAAAAACAATTAAAGCAACATTTAATTCATTTAAATATTTGTTGTAGATTTTTAAAGCAGTCTTCATGTGGTAAGCATATTGGCCACGAAGGTTTCAGCTCAAAAAACCAGGCAGTAAAATATCTATCTTTATGTATATAAAAATGTTATATGCGTTTTCTCAGTAACCACTTTAATCATATTCTACTCTTTCGTGTTATAAGTTAATGTACTAGGTTAATTCATCATTGCCAGTTTCTAATGCCTCAAATATTGTTGAAAAAACTTAACTTTATAAAACTGACTCATTTCAAAGATTTTAGAACCTTCAGAGCTGGTCTTACAATCTCTTTTAATTGTGCTTATGTCAAAATTAGTGTTTCAAGAGTAAAACAGTACAAATCTTAAGTCAAATTACTGTTCCCAGTCATAAAATAGTCAAGAAAATTTTCTGCTCTTAAGTAGCTTTTGCTACACCATAAATCTGTGATATAAAATTTACAGTTTCTGTTCCTTAACGCGTGCATTTTTTAGCATCAAAACGCGAATAAGCTTAAAACATTTGAAATTTTGTTGCAAAATATTCACTAGAAGTGCTATAAATGAAAATATAGACAAATAATATATTGTACTCCAGAAATATAGGTAAACTTAATATTTATTTCAAGTAATTTTCTTGTTGCAAAATCATGCTTTTCGTGGGTAATATTATTGCACGCAGAATAATGCAAATCGAGTGCACGCAAATGTCCACATTTTGGGTCCACGAATTATAATTTAAAATGCGCGCAGAATCATTGATTATGGGAGATCAAAAATACACTCTTCTCTACTTTTAATACCTATTCAAATGGTAACAGGTAGATAAGCAGTCGGGATTATCAGCAAATAAGTACATTAACCTTTAACAATTAACATTAACATTTTCAGCATGACAAATTTAAGGTAACCAAAGGAAGTTGGAAATTGCAGTATTTTACAACTAACCGGAAGTATTCTGGTCGAAATAATAATGTCCAGTCCAGTCACAATGGAGATAAATCTAATGAATATATAATATTGTTTTTCTAGTGAAACTATTTAAAAGATGATTGAACTCATTTCACATCCTGCTTAAAAAATCGGCGCCATTATGTCAGCAGCCTGTAATGTTTTGTTTTTCTCATTTTTGGCAAATGCTAATTTTGAATGGTTTAAAAAACAATGGCTCAAAATATCATGAATGCGTAGAATGTTGATTTGTTCTAAGAAGCGATGAAGTTTAAAATGGTCAAATGAACGGTATTGTTGGTGCTCAAAAAGTGAACGTAATTTTGAGCAAGTCGAAAGAAGTATGAAAGCAGAGGTGTAATGTTGTTTGTACGAGAGAAAATAGCCTGCGGCAAGGACTCTAGGTAATTCTGTCTCTGTGCCTACACACCTTAAACCGGTCTTTTTTCACAAAATAGCCGATTATTTCTGCAAGCTTGCCAAAGTATTTCTCTGTCCATAAAAATTGAGATCGTAACATGTTGAAAGACAAAAAATATTTTAGCCGCATTCCATTCTCCCACACGGATCCTAAAATGTGTTTACGTTTTTGCAAAAACTTTTGGCAAGTGTCATTCAACAAGACAAATAACTGCAGTAAAGACAGGATTAAGTTTGCATTCCTAGTTACTCCATTTACACGTGAAGCAAAACCACAAATTATAAACAGAACAACAACCGCTTTTTATTATCATAATTAGTTGAGAAAAACAAATATAAATTCCTTTTGCGGTCGTTTCTGTCGAATAGCCAGTTTCGTTCAATGCCGTTGGGTATGATTTTTTTAAAGTTGAGTTCAAATGGACTGTTGGAATGCGAATGGTATGAGTATTTATTACTATTGATAAATAAAACTTTGCAAAATAGCAAGAGGATATTTTATGTGTTTTATTTAAAAGTGAGATAATCTGGCGTAGTATATCTGTCAATAGAGGAAGGAGTGGCTTCTTTAAACCTAACTTGGGCCTAAATCTTCGCTAAGAAAAGAATACGATCTATAGTAAGTGCGTAGTTAATTCTTTCAAAGATGAGCGAATATCTTTGGAATTTTCGGGTTGGATTTTTGATGTCGTTGGTTTGCTACATCTAATTTGGGGATAAATTGCCTAGAGCATCACTGCTTTAGAAAAATATCCAAAAAAGCATTCACGAGTAGGTAAAAGCGAGCGGCACATGATTCCTTATGCATACTTTTCACGTTCATAGTTTATGAAAATTTTGCATAAACTTTCAATTACATCTGTTCAAGATTCTGCTCACGAGTTTTCTCAATGAGCTGAAAATACAGTGGTGTCCATTTAGTGATGTGCGGAGATTTGGTTGTAGTTTCTGTGAATGAGTCAAGGTCACCATCCTTACGAAATCTATACTACGGAGATCACCTCAACTCGACTTGCTACAAAGCACAGCTGCATTCATTCGCGTATGTTGTCCAAAATGTTAGACACAGTTATTTATGAGCTTGTAATTGGTTTCGTTTTACTACGCCTCTGAATGTCTGGCCTCCAGACACCAAACTACGTTTTACAACTGGTGTTTTTGTCAATGTTCATTAATTAATTTTCAGATTGCATCCAGTCTAGCGCGTAGTATCATGTGTTTACAAATCAAAGGATTGAATACAACGCTAAACATGATGAACAAAAAGAACATGATCTAAATATTTTACAGTGGATTTGATCAACTCTGAAAATTTGAATAGAATTTTGCATACTTTCAAAATTAAAATAAGACCAACAAGCAATATGTGAGCCATTTGAGCAGCTCATGAGCATTTGTTCACAAAAGCTTTGAAAAATTAATATTCATGAGTTGCATGTGGCAAAAGATATACACATGTTTTGAGTGTATTCACTCAAATTTAATCTCGTTTTTAATTCCCATCTTAATATTTATTCATGCATATACCATTCTCGTTCCATGATCAATCTCACATACTCATTTGAAGTCTATATTCTGTGGCTGCTGTTGCTGATATTTTGCATGCTGTCTATTATAGCTCAGCATACTCAAAGGGAAAACATATAGGCAGTATTCAATGCAAAAATATTTTCATGATTGCCATCACTGAAATTTATTATCTAGAAATTCTCCTTATTCCATAAAAGAGAAAGCTTTCTTGAAATATTGGTTCTAAGGAAAGCGTGAAAAATGTTTTGATGTGAGGGAAATGGACTTCATGTCTGCCCTGCCATCCCATGAAAATACATGTCTCAAAGGTCTATATTTTCAATTTGTCTGTAAATAAGTCGACTTTTCATTAAAAAAGAATTACTAGGTAAATTTTTCAGATCCAAGAGTTTCCAAAAGGTCTGCAGTAATATTTTAGAAGCCATTAAATTTTGTTAACACTTGAAGAAGATAATTAGTCTAAGGGATTGTAAATTAAAAGTTCTCAAAATCAATTTCAAACCATAGTTCTTAAAGCTTAATATTGTAACGCAAAGTCAGCATGTGTGTATTTTGTTATATAACAAATACTTCAAGTTTTACACTGGATTTACAAAATTCAGCTTTAGTGGAATCTGGAATTGACCTCAATAAAATAAATGATAAGGTTAACGCCCGACAGAGCATACGAAAATAGGCTGATCACAACGAGAGTATTTGCTATAAAATAAAAAACAAGCGGAAATTTTTACTGATTCAAACTTAAAACTGCCAATACAAAATTCATCTTAATTTTATTACCCAACTCGGATTAGTTTTAACCCAAGTTAAAGAAAATCATTACAGAGCAATTCATTGCTTCAAGGACATAAAAGCGGTAAAATCTTTCAAGAAAGATACCTGTTACCGACTTGGATTTTTACTCTTAAGTATTTCCTATAATACTGATTAGAAATATGATTCATCAGCAACAATTTTAAATATTATAAATCAATTATTTAATTACAGTGTAATGTTCATTACTTTCTGTGTACTGTCAAGTATTATCAGTTAAAAACTTTTGGCATTTATGCGGTTAACTCCATGGAAAATGAACTTTCATAAACGATCGGAATTAAAGTTAATTTTGTGCAGAGTACAACTCCTGAGGATTTTAACCCAACTTTCATTTTTAGTCGTTTTAAGAACTTTGCGTCAGTTGACAAACCGCTGATCCAGAGAGAAAGATGGTGAGTAAAATCAGGTCGTAAAGTATACAAATTATTTAATTACGAAATAAAACTTGACATCTGATTTGACACTCAAGTGAACGCACGTTTCTTCACATTTTTTGCCAATCCTCTCAAAATATTTTTCCTTGGGTTCATTAAATAATCTGAAGAGCTTTTTCGTCGCTGGAGAATGATTTCATTCATTAAAATGTACCTTATTTAAGCGGTTCATTTAGTGCAATATTTCCTTGAATACTATTTCTTGTTATCTTGAATTTATTTATGAATGACTAATGTGTATAAAAGCTAATTACTGCAATTGAAAATTATTGAATTGGCATGCTTTCGTACCATGGGGAATGCTGGAATGAGCTATGAGTGACAATGAAAAGTTAAATCTGCTACTTGTAAATACCAATAATTTGAGCAAATAATACATTAAGATCACAGTTAATCATTCATTACTTCAACAAAAACATGAAAATGCAGGATACGTGATGGCCACACATGCAATTTTATTTTTTAAAGTGATTTGCTTCTGCAAACGCTGAAGGAGTACCAGCTTGATTTGATTGGTAACTAGTGAGATATGGATGAATGGGATATTCTGGTCCTCACAATATTGCTGCACAACAGATAAAAAGTTGAATTAAAAATGAATTGAATGTCGCATACAAAAAAAATTACCGGAACTGGGAACATTGTATATAGATAGTGGGCGGAAGATTGACTATTAGAATTGAAGCATTTTTGAAGTGGAGAGAATGAACTATCTTCAGCTTGGCTGGGGTACCCTTTTACTTCATGCACTTGTATTTACAAGTAGAGTGGATCTCAATTGGACTGCGTGGGAGGCAAACATGAAAAATTAAAGACTTTAAAAATAGCCGGTGAATCATATGGGCGGACTATCGTTAAAATTTACGGAAGAATGAAATGAGTCTAAATGTTTCATTTATGCAAGCATTTTTTGCTAAATACAAGACATGAATTGATTGACGAATAACCAGCCGACTTTATGTCTAAAAGATTTATAGAATGTGTTTGATAAGTGAAAAATTGTAACACAAATGAGTTGAATGACGTATATAAAAATAAGGATTAATTGGAAACGGGAAGAGACATTTTTAAATTGTGTATTGAGTGGCAGAAACAGATATTGAAGTCTTTTTGAAGCGGAGAGATTGAACTATCTCAAGATTTATTCAAAATATGGCTGACTTGATAACTTTTTACAATTAACAAAAATATAATATTATGCAACTTGCTCAAGCGAAATGGATTTCAATTCGCTAACGTGAAAGTCTAATATAAGAGCATAGAGTGAGATAGAAACGGCCACAGATATTTGATGAGTAAATATTCACTGAAATTATACAAAAATCAGTGTAAATCCCTAAAAGAACTTTTGTAAATTTGTAAAAGAGCATGAAAATTGTAAAAAGGTTTGAATGTTTTGCAACAAATAAGTTTTAGTCTAGATCCGAATATATAATATATTTATTTGGGGAAATTTTTGTATAAACAATTTTCATTTTAAGACAAATAGTTTATCGAGGGATCAAGTGAAATGACTACGTTAAAGAAATGATTTGGCTTACATTACATGCTCACAGTACATTTATTCCCACAGTGTATTTATTCTCTAATAAAAAATTGCAAACAGTAGCAGAACAACAACTGCTTTCTATTATCATAACTAGCTGCGGAAAACAAATCGAAGTGGGATAACAGTATTTATTCATAAAATTTTACTTTATTTCACTTAATCTTGACTGTTTGGGGATTAAAGGTCAAAGTCTGCCGGAAAAGTTTGTTACGCTTAATTTTGTCATGTTATGCTCAACAAGTTAGCATTACATATCATATATCAGTGGTTTTATCCATAAATTTACTAACTTCCACTGTGAGAAATTCTCTGGAAGCAGAAGCTATTAAATACAATTTTCGTAGAAAATATTAATTTATATGAATTGCTTGTTTACTCAAATGAACAATAAGCTCGGATTGCAAATCATCACTGTTGTTGTTGTTTTTGAGAGTTGATGAGTCAATTATAAAATATCTGGATAAGCAAGTATTCCCAGTGTAAAATTTTGGTTTCAATCCCAAGATTTTATTTATGCACGTTTTTGTGCTTTGTCAGTGTAAATGATATCTTTTCAAAGAATGAATTCTCTCCGTTGTCAGCATATTGGCAACTTTGATTTTTCTAATATGTACATTTTAGTATATTAATGCCGTGGTTGTAATAAAATTGTTTTGCTTGGTGTTTTCTTTGTCGTAAAAATAACATAATAGAAAAAATAGAAAGTGTCAGAATCAGCAATTTATCAAAATTTCATGCCCCGGATTCGCTGGAAATGCTTAAGTATGGTTATAATTGAACATACTAGACGTCAATATTTGAGGTTTTGAACATTTGTCACTGTCCGAGTATTATATATGAAAATTAACATATCAAAGTTTTAATGAAAATTTAATTGAATGTCACATAAAAAATGTTTAGCCGGAAAGAAGAATTGTATAGATAGTGGGCGGAAAGTTGAATATTGGAGTTGAAGTATTATTGAAGTGGAGTGAATGAACTGGCTGAGAAATATCTTAAAATTATTTCAAAACCTCTCTGGCTGGAACCTTCTTTCCCCGTAAAAATGTATTATTGCTCCCTTGAAAAGTTGGAACGGATCTCCTTTGTGCTACGTGGGAGGCGAAGATGAAAAAAGAAAGAATTTTAAAAGACGATGAACTCGATGAGTGGACTATAGCTAAAATTAGCAAAAAGGAAATGCAGCCCTTTTTGCTTTAGAAATTACAATATGAAGTGCCTCATAGAGATGGAAATTCATATGAAATAGTAGAAAGATTTTTATTGAAATTCAAGGATAAATGCATGACATGAAAGATATTCTGCCTGTACCCAAATGCAAAAACTTTACTCGTTCAAATGATTGTAGACATAATTTATCCTATGATGTAATATTTTGGGCAGGCTTGGGTAATCACCCCAATTTTGTGAAGTGATTAGTGATTGTGATTAAATGAAACTTCTGATTTTAATGGTGATTAGTGATTGGTGATTACCATCAATGACAATCACCGGTGATTAGGTGATTAAATGATAAACGAAAATGCAATGGGATTAGGATTAGTAATTGAGTTAAATTAAAGATTTTTTTGTAATGGCTATAAAGATGAGTAATTATTTGCAATATTGGTAGGTAGGAAGCTAAGCTAAGAAAAAATTAAAAATGCATCCTGCTGAAGAAAAAATTTCTAGAGAAGATTTTGGTAATCTTCGTCCTACTGATTTGTAATAAGGTGATTGATAAGGTGATTAAACAGTGACTAAAGGTTGCTGGTTTTGGGATTAGTGATTGTGATTAAATGTGAAAAATCTAAAGTGGGATTGGTGATTAAGTCATTAACTTAATCACTAATCCCATGTTAAGGATTGGTGATTCTAATCCGTGATTACCCAAGCCTGATTTTGGGGCATGAATATACACAAAAAAAGACAGAAAAGGTTTTAAAATTCAAATGCTGAAAAGGTTTCATATAATTAATTTACTATAGTTTTCGTTGAGCGATAAAGGTGTTTGTACCGTTTTGTCCTTATTTTTATTCCTTTCGTACATATTAAAAGCAACATACACATCAACAGAACAGTAGTTTCAGCTACAAAATCATATTTTCCAGTTATGCATTTGATGGATGATCCCTTATCTACGCTAGAAATCGTAAGCATTTTTTAAAGAAGGAACACAAGTGTGTTGGTACATGTGAAAATAATTTTTTATATAAATCCGAACATCAAATTATTTCATATCATTTCGGATTAATCATATTTTGGTAATATTATCAAAATGTGAATTCTTCGCACTACCTGCTTTATGCATTACTTATATTTATTTTGGAGGAATAAATATATTGGGTTAAGGACAGTACTACATTTATCCGATGTCATCACTGTCACCAATTTAATTTCATCAATTTAGAATCTTACTTTTTTAAACTAGTCTGAGTTTATTTCTTATCTTACCTTAAATATATCATATTTTTTGTCATTGAATCAAAATTTTATAATCAAAACCCAATAAAGCAATAATGTATTTGCATTTACTTCCCAAAATCAAATTTAAAAAAATATGCTAGTGGTGGTGACATGTACATATTAAAAGGTTCCAACGAACCCATTCTTAATAATAGGACGGTATACAATTGATTATTTGCGTAAAAAGAATCTAAAATAAATTTACTCGTAAAAATTTGTTCGAACCTATTGAGCCTAAAAATTTCCTACGCTACCCCCTTCATTTACATTGGGTTTAGTTTAGTTTGCAAGATTATTACACTATGAATTTTTTATGTATTTTAAATTTATGGAATTGAAGAAAATGCTTTACATCACAAATAAACTTAAAGAAATATAAATTAATCCAAGCTACGAACCTTAATAGAAATCACGGGAAAATTCGGTATCCGAATGTTGCGTGGCACAAAAACTCTTCGGTATACTTGATAAGCATGTTGATGGATATATTTGCAACACCCTAACATCAATTTTTTGGATATAAATTTTTTACTTTGTGTATGAACAGCCATGCTAGAAAACCATTTCAAGCAATGCTTAAGGAGAAACGTTAAGAGTGCGAATGCATTCATTGATAGTTGTAGAGTTATAATGCTTCCCAAAGGCGAGCTCATCGAGAACGGAAACGGTTTCTGTAAACTTACCGACATTTTTGACCAGCTAACTTTTGCTTTAATCGCATGGGAATGTAGAAACATATCCCAGAAATGTTTCATAGTGCCTGCATCGTAAAAGGCTTGGAGCTTCCTGTGGAAAATTTTCGAGCCCACTCCCCACACACGGAAACTTTCAGTATAAAGTTCAAAATAGGGAATAGACCCGCATACATACTTCTCCTCAATTACAACTTTTTCAGCTAAGCTCCGTATCCCAGCAAATGCTAACAGCTGAGGATGAATATAAAATGAAGTAGCCACGATCAATTTCTTTGTGGCAAGCGTTCGCAGATTTTCAGTAAATTTGTGACTTCAAGATAGACTGCCTCTCTATATGTTAATACTCCAGCAGCTTTTGCAATTGAGTCCGTAACACGCATATTCAATGACTCCGAAGTTTCTAAGATTTCTTTGTGTGTCGTAATAAAATTTGTACGACCGTCTAAAATATTCACGAGTTGACATTTAGTCATTGTCGAACAAGACATTAGCAGACAATCCGCAACCATACCATTCAGAAAGCAGCAACGAAAATACCAAATACATTGCCGTCGTTGTACAGTGCTTCCGGTTTACTTAAATGGTTTGATGGACTAATGGATTCAGCAATGCAAAAGTGGAAGAAATTGATTTCTGTAGGAGAATACCATGGTTAAGTATTATGAATGCCAGCGTAGCCCAAACATAAATACCAAACACGCCCGTGTAAGTGCTCCAAGCATTTATACTTTTTCCTGTTATGTGTTTGCAGTACATGTACCTTCCGTGCATTGATGAATAAATTACGCTTTTCCATCTTAGCACATGGATTGCATTTTTAGTTGGCGGATCTCCAAAGGTGGTAAACCATACAAACAGTCCCCAATATGCGTAAGAAGAAGCCAATTTTGCGTGGAACCTTTGTACGAATCTTGGTGTTGAATCTCAGACACTGATGTGTTGGAAGATTCTAAAGCATTTACATACAAGTATAATGATTGATGTCCACAATTAAAAATCCTATTTTGCATTATGCGAAGGTTCTTTGAGTCTTTGCATGCATTCGTTCGCAGCGGATCAGTATACAATGGATTAGTAGAAAGTAAATAGAACGTGGATTCCAGACCATTGTTTTGTGCATTCATTTTACGCAAGACGTGCTTTATCCGGGTGACTGTATGCAAATTAATTCGATGTTCAGCAAAGGCTACAACTCTACCAGCTCCATTGTCCCAATAGTAACAATATATCCCAATAATTTTAAAATAACCTACGCATTGTTCTATCCTAAAAAATATAATGTCTACAGAAAACAACAAAGTCTTAAGCTGGTGTAATTGACGACCCTCGTTGAATCCACTGTAGACAATCCCATCCCCGTTAGGTGTGTAAACAAGCATTAGAGCATACTCGGATGTGCTATAGCCACTATTTTCAATAGCATATATTGTGCTTTGTAGGGTGACCGTGATTAAAACGAAAGCAATGCAAGGAGAGGAGTGAACAAAATTAAATCGAAAGTAGCCACGTTGAAGAGGTGACACGCCGTCTTTAATTTCATTGAGGTTGATATTCCAGCTCCAGTTTTTTAGAGCCGTATAAGTCGTCCACGTGCTCTTGTCACTGAATGTAGTCACGTGGGAGGAGTTTTGATTGTTTTCTCTGATGGCGTTTACAAAGCAGCCAGAAACATCCAATGAATTTTACCCGCAGGGAAATATCCAAAGAGCACATGTCCAAAGAAGGAGGTTAGGGCCTTTGGGTTTCTCCATTGTATCTAAAAAGTAGTTGACAATCCGATTCAATGCTTATGATTGTAAAATATTAAAATCGCAAAAATGATTGAATGTCAAACAGATTTATTGTTTGCAGGACGTCTTCAATTAATGGATTGTAAGGATATATTTACATACCATCATTTTAGTTCTCCATAGCTCATTTCACTTTTAATGTTACTTCAAATGAGCATCCACAGGAAACCAGGCTCACGTTGTATTAAAGTGAGAGCTTTCAGTGTTCTAAACTGTAAAAGGTATTCAATTTTGCATCTTCAAAACTAACGTAAATTATGCGAATAGTATATCCTAATTCTAGTGAATGACTCCAAATTCTAAAATCGTTTTCAAAGCAAATTAAAGTCTTTTCGAATTACAAATAACTAACTTGATTTATACCATGTAATTTAATAAAATGTTTAAACAGATTACCAAAAAGCCATTTCCTGTAGTCACGTAGCATATGATGTGAGCCCTGTGTGGTCGATTCCCTTAATTATTCCATTTGGGTATTTCAGTATGACTATCCCAACTTTTTACTTGAAGGAATATGGGCGTATTCTTATAGTCTACATTTTAGGAGATGTAAAACCAAATCTCAATGTAAACAGGTAAACCAGGTAGTCATTTCCCGGTTGTTTTCAATATGTTATAATAGAAGTGATTTTAAAGTGGGCTAAATCCACTTAAGGTGTTAATTAGTAAGGAACAGATTTTCATGACATGAATTTTTTTGAAATATGTATGACAATACGGCATCAAAATGGGCAAAATATGACATGAAATATGACATTTTCTTCTGTTTTTTGGACGGAACTAAAACAATTTCAGACTTTTCGGCAACGGTTTGCTTTTTCTAAGCACACTTTAAAGCATATCAAACGGTTTGCGCTAACTTTTAGGCGAAAAATTAAATTGTTGATTTAAAACTTATTATGAAAAATCAAAGGACCTGATGCCTCTTTAAGGTACACTGGGCCCTCCGCAGATAGTAACCATTCATAATTCATTAGAATACTCTAAGCATGTAGAACAAAAGTGGTATCAATGGGTACAAGTCTGTAAAACCTTGTACAAGAGATGTTTTGGCCTTTAAAAGTTAGGATTTTATCATTGGCGTAAATGGAGTCAAAACGTAGACCAACCGATGTACATACAGAAAAATCTGAAAAGTGAGCATTTTATCGTACTTTTGGTGTTCGCAAATATGTACATATGTAAGTGTTTTGCGTTTGCCTCGCATTATCATGTTAAGTTTGATTATTTTGATTTTACGAAAATGCTTACCATTAACATTCTTTGCTGTGGTCGTCTTAAGTTTTGACTCCGTTTACGCCCATGTTAAAATCCTAACTTTAAGGAGCGAAAACACCTCTTGTACAAAGTTCACTTTTGTTCAACGTGCTAAGAGCTTTCGAATGACATATGTATGATTGCTATCCACCGAGGGCCCAGCGTACCTTAAAGAGGTATAAGGTCCTTTCCTTAATTTTTATCTTTCAAATGTGTAAAATTTGTTGGTTTTTCGCCCTTACATTTCTTAAGAACTTGCAATTCTTTAAAGTGGGTGAAAATTTTTTTTTGCTAAAATAATTTTTGGTTCCAAAATGCCATTTTTTTGCGCAAAAGTTAGCTATTTTAGAGCAAAATTCCCGAAAAAGGCCGAAATATGGCATGTCATATAACATATGACAAGGAAGGCCAAAATATGACATTTTAGTATTGCTCAATCGAATGCTCTAGATGTGATTCGCCCACATCCAGCAGTTTGGTTTTTGGCATATCACAAAGTTTAAAAATGATTAAATAAACAAAGCTTCTCCAGTTCAATTATGAGGTCTATCAGGAGCAAAATTAATACTTCCAAATAATTGATTGAGATATTGAGACAATCAAACGAACTTAAACGAAATTTCGCAAATGAAGAAAATTCAAATTTTTGTCGGAACAAGGTGTTTTGAAATACAGGTTTGACTGAAATTGTAGCTGCTATTATCGGTAATTCTGATTATTTATTTATTTCGCTTATTTAGGACTAGGGACGTACAAACTGTAGGGACTATGTAGTTTACAAACATTAGCTTTAGGAATTGTGATATCATTAATGACTTATCAATAATAATTACGTTGCCTTTTTTGGGATTCAAGCACATCTTGGTATCAGTTAAACACACATTAATGGTATTATAAGGGAGTATAGTAATGAATTTCGTCATAAAAATATTAAATTACTCCTGTCAAAGTAAGCTAAGTAATCAGAAACTCTGGGAGGATCTAAGTATTAAAAGCGACTTTCCGGATGTAGGGGTTTATTTTAGGATGAAAATATATTTTGAATTTGTTTGGATGTTTCTGGTATACACATTTTCATGCTATAAACTTGCATTATACCAGTTTAATTCGGCTACTCATTAAATTAAGTTTTTACTTAAACCGACTTTTGACAAGAAGTGTTTTTAATATTATTTGAATTTGTCAATGAAAATATTTATATTAAATTTAGCCAATGTATTAGAAAAAATTTGGTAAAAGTTTGACTAGGCTACATGCTAACTTTAGCTACAAGTATTCAGACAAGCAATTTGCGTGTTTTCTAGACATTTCACAAAATTATCACGTATTACCGTGTGCTTACATATGATACTGTAGAAAATACGTAAATTCAGCAAATTGTTAGAGTGGCTTAGAGTTCCTTCGCAAAAAATCAATTTCTCAGTCAGAAGCACACATTTTTTCTTTTGTATCCATTTTTACTCCAACCCACTTTCATTTATTAAAAAGAGTCGGTTACTGAAGTGTCTAAACTCGAATGAGTTTTTGATAAGCCCCATCAATTCTTAATGAGATACGTGTCGTCTAAACACCACATGAGTGAATATCTATGTTAAATGATATTGGTCATTGTTAACATATCTCCTTTTGGTGAGGCATTTAAATGCTGTGTAAAAGTTTTGTTTTTGTACACTGTATTTTAGCATTTAGCGCATTTATTTATAAGTCAAGAATTAACGAATACTAATCTGTTTTAGAAAATATCTTTTCTTTAAAAAAAAAACAATTAGTGGTTTTGTTAAAGAGTAAATTTTTTGAGACATGTTTTTTCAAAACGCACGAGAATATGTATCTAATGATTGAGTAACGAAGCAGCGTAATTTGACTTACAATTGTGCGTACAAACTTTTATTGATCAGTTTGTATCAAAATAGCTTTGACATTAAACATTAAATTTGGAATACCCGGGGTTTTTAATTTTTAGTCGGATAAGGCTGCAGCCTTATTTCCATTTATGATATCACCCAATACCTTTTAACATTTATAGCTAAATCTTTGTAACCTAAACACTCTCTAACTTGTGGCCGTTTTTTGCTCATTGTTGGTTCGCTGAGGAATGACTATCATGCCGCAAAACCAGAACCCTTTAGCTTTGTGAGGTACAGAAAATTTGCTGGAAAATATATAAAATAAAAGAAAAATCCTCTCAGAATTCCGGATTTTACATAAACGTTCACAAAAATGAATGCTAATTGAAATTTGAAAATCCGAGAGGGAACATTTTAAAGGATTTTATGGGCTTTCGTTTGAGGCCAAAACGATGTGAATCGGTTGCGTTTCACGAGATCCACAATGAAATATATAGTCTGCTTATTACTGCTCACATCGGCACTGAACGCCTGGTGCTTAACGTGTTAACGTCTCTGATGAATCTCACGTACTTGAGGCGGGCTTCTAGGAAATTTCTCTTCAAATTGCAGAGTTCCTTGACTTTGGCGCGATACACGGTACTCT
>JAQIXX010003740.1:0-18475 GCA_034700605.1 Willowsia nigromaculata | reverse complement strand
GGAGTTGGAGGGATTAAGGCGGTTGGTCCTGACATTGTTGATGTGGGTGGAATTCACTCCAGACCTGCGAAACCCATTCCAAAGGTAAGGCCAAATAACATCCATGTGACTAATTTATGTGTACGTAGTCCATAGAACAATTATGAACGTGAAAACTTTATGTTTTACAGAATTTGGAGGATTTCATAAGCAAAGGAAAAGACGGATTTATCTTATTTAGCATGGGATCTGCAATCAAAGGTGACACGATGCCAAATGAAAAGAGAGCAATGATTCTGAGAGTATTCTCCAAGTTGAAGCAGCAGGTTCTCTGGAAGTGGGAATCTGAGAGTATGCCTGACCTTCCAAAGAATGTGATGCTGAGTAAATGGCTCCCACAGCAAGATTTATTGGGGCATAAGGATATTAAGATGTTCATCACTCATTGTGGCGGTGGTAGCACGGAGGAGTCAATTTATCACGGGGTTAGTCACAAAGTGAAAATTTACGAAGAATTTGTGCTAAATATATAATCCTTAATAGTAATCACATTATAAATTATTAAAATATTTTGTAGGTTCCCCTAATTGGAATTCCAATGATGGCCGACCAGGCGCAGAATGCAGCCTTGGCAAAACGAAATGGACTTCTGGTTGAGCTGGCTTGGAATGACATGACTGAAAAGGAATTTGAAGCTGCTATTAATGAAGTTTTGAATAACCCTAAGTAAGTTATTTCAAAAATAATCCTAAACCGTAAACGGCTTTGGTGTATCATTTTTATTTTTATTTGTTTAAATCCTATAACTTCTAGATATAAAGCCAATGCAAAGAAATTATCGTCACTATTCCAAGATCGTCCAATGGATCCTCTGGACCTCGGCGTGTACTGGATCGAATACGTTCTCCGTCACAAAGGCGCTCCACATCTTCGAAATGCTGGCAGACAGCTCTCCGTGCTCCAATATTTATCAATTGATGTTATAGCATTTTATCTGACCCTTCTGGGAACTGTTCTATACATAATTTATATCATCATCAAATTATTGTTCAAAATTGTGTGTAAATGCTTTCAAAAGAAAACAACTCCGATCGACAAAGGGAAAAAGCTAAATTAGCTTTATCTATTTTTCAAATATTCATTGTGTTCATTCCTACAAGTTTTAATCAGGTTTTAATTGAGAAACACATAAACAAATAAAGATTTCATTCAAAACAAGATTTCACATGTCTTCCTCATAAATGAATAATGTTGTAAAAGCAGAAAATTATTTCTGAATTTGGAAAACAAGAACTCCATAAGTGACTAAAACACCTACCATCTGAAAATTCAAATTACATTTTACAGCCTTACCGATATATTGATTTATTATGCTGAGTTTGTTTTAAAGAATAGTATTATGATATATGGATACCGATCCAAAGAAAGCGTGCGTAAGTGTAAAGAATGCACAAGATAAACCAATTGGCTCTCCACAGTCTACCTCCTGAGATAATGCTACTAGCATCATCTTTTCGTCCAAGCTAAGTCCTCCTTGGAGTCGTATTTTTGAAATCCAGTTCTTGCAAGATTTCCTGACCTTGAACATGACATTGTATTTATAAAGCTTCTTGGATCAAATAAAATTGCATGCATTCCGAACTGACGATGAGTATCAAACATCATAATATCATTTCATACCCTTTGAGGTAAATCACATGCTACTAAAATAGCCAGAACAATCACTCCCAATTTAGATAAACCGTAAAATCTGCCTACTTGCATTGCTGTTTCATTTCTTAAAATACCAGGTAAATTTGCAAGAAATGACAATGTGCAAATGTAAATTATCAACAGGAGATTTCCAGCCCATGAATTTGCACATTCTAAGGTTTTCCGTAAGTTATCATATCGTTCCATAACTTTTTCAATTGGATGTAGTTTTGTTCCTTCTGTTTTAAGAAAATGCTCAAACTGCAATCCAAGTGCCTTCAGTTGTAGCAGTAAAACCATAATTAGAAGTCTTGGCATTATGTATGCTGTATATCCCAAAGTCATCAATATCCTTGCGATCCAAGCCAATGCTGCGAATGTTACCTGAATTATGGGGGTGTCTTGTGACTCAGCAAGTTCCAGAATCCAAGTGATTGTTTCATCAGTCGCTTTGCAAGTTTCAATGTCCAGCCAATTTGAAAATATAATTTGAAATATGTAAGAAAATAGAGTAGCCGAAATCATTATGTACTTTATGTTTCTCAATGTCATAAAATGATTTTGGAAAGAGCTTACTCTTGAAGCTCTAATAAATTTCAAAATTTCCTGCTGACGAAACCAAACCTGTTTTATGGTAATCAATACGAATATATTGGCAGAAACATTTGCAACTGTGGAGAGAAGTTGGGAAATGTCTGAGGTTAGATTGAAGAAATGAGAAAAGTTTGTATTGAAATAAGTGGCTGATGCTATAACTAATGCAGTGTGGATCAAGGCACAGCCAGTCTGTTTAAAAAATAAGATGTTAGTTTAAGAAATTCATGGCAAATAATTATTCACAATTACATTTTGATTTCCGTACTTTTTGAAGAACGTTGGACCTTAGCTCATTTGTTCCGGTAACAGTGTCTGTATCAACCTTAAATGGGACAAGCAAGATATGGTACATTATGTTGAAAAATATTTGCAAGTATGATATTTGTACTTCCATATCCTGTGAAACTGCACGTAGTACTTTCATGCTTTTCACTCTCACAGAACTTGTAAATATGTTTGTAGACATATCAAATTAATAGATAACTATATCCCTCAAGTTTTGACAGTGCCCTAGTAAACAGTGTTCAACTTTTTCAGCTCCAACATTTAAATTCAAGTCTATTTCATGCAGCTAATTACGCACTTATTTTGTGAAATTTTGAATTTTAGTCGGATAAATTTACATAAGTTTACTTGGTTTAAAAAACCTAATTCAAAAAGTTTTAAAATCCTCACATACTGAATAAAATTTTGAATGTTACATTTAAAGGATTTTATTTTCTTAAGTCTTCCTAAAGTATACGGTCTTATGAAATGGTCAATTGCTGGTAAGTTACAACATCACATAGCTAAATTTGATTCCGCATATCTTTTAATTTACCATTTCACATTAAGGATGCATTTTGTTAAGTAAGTTAAGTGAATGTAAACACGCCAAATATTTTGATTATACTATAAAACATGATTAAAAACAGCTATTAATTTGATATTTTATATTGACCTTGGTAATTTGAAATCGTCGTTGAACAATTTGATCGAAAACTGGGATCGGTCGTAAGACAAATAGGTTATTGCTGTGGTATGTGGAGAGCAGTATGAAAACTAAAATCATGCATATCTACATAACTTATTAAAACCGATAATTAAAGTGGGAAATTGTTATGTATTTGTTAAATTTTCTACTCTAAATGAGTATTTTTGAGTTTTGGTCCAGTGTGTTTGAGTATTTGATAAATTGGTATACCTTAAAATCTGAAATAGACGCCCCGGCGTCTACTTGCAAAATCGATTTTTTCGTCCGTAGACGCCTATTAAAGTTGTTATTAATTAAAGACGACGCTCTTACAGTAAATGGACACCGGATATGAAATCAGCATGTCCGAATTAGTCAGAATCAACTAATTAGAACTCTGAACTCAACTAACACCTGAAGAGTTTCCCCGGTGAGTGTTAAAAATACAAATCTAAGGCAAAACAGACCAAATACTGTGTTTTATGGTAATATAAATGCTTTCATATGTACTGTTGTGCATGTGACACATCTAGGTAGTTTCATTGAGAAGGTGTCTATTAGGAGGGGAGGCGCGTAATAAAGGGGACGTTTATTTACTCCGTCAACTTTTTAGTCCGTAGACGCCGGGGTGTCTATTAAAGGGGGCCCGTAATTCCGAAGAGGCATCTATTTCAGATTTTACGGTATATGCTATTTTTCGGTGATGGAAGTTATAGCTTCAGATTGAAGCATTTCTTAAATATTTATTATATATCTGTTTATGAAGCCATGTCGATATAATAATAAATGCCATGAGCGTTAAGTTTAATTCTCTACTTTTCACACCAAAAGAGAAAGCACTGTAATGGTCAGGAAAAATATTTAAGTTCATTGTTCATTATTGTTTGGGAAACAGAGCTCTCTGCACTATTTCATTCAAGAAAAGATTTGTGGTCAAAACCGTCACCACGCATTCTGAGCCGTTGAGGGATGACATGGATTTTTAAAAACTCTAAACATTTCTTTATAGCCCAAAATGTGCTAAATATCACACCTTAATGTCGACAGCTAAATTAGTATTCAACCAACAAAAAATTATTTTATTATGATTACACAATCCCATTAAATAGTCAGTGAATGTTCTATTATATGCATAAAATTGTTTGTTGCTGTTGAAATTTCTGCTAACTCATCCAAATTTGTAAATCCAATATAATTAACATGTTTTATTTGTGATGAAGGCGAAAATAAAGAAATACACCTTAATAGAAATTTGTTACTGGAAAAATACATTTATACTACACACATATATATATAATAGCCGTATTGTACTTCGTTATTTTTAGTAGCTACATGCTTTTGTGTTTTTCATGTGTATACCAAACTACAGGTACTTGGTATTTCCCCGAACTCTAGGTGTTACATACTAAGGTGGACTTTGTAATGATCAAAATAACCATGATTATTTCATTCTGACTGAAACTGGTTGTTGTTTTCTGTTTGTAAACATGCATAGAATATAGGTTGCCAATACAAGATAATGTACGCAGTCACTTACCAGAACATGAAGTTCACAAACAAACCTCTTTCACGCAGTTAACAACGTGATCATGATCAAGCTGTTTATGGAATGCTTAAAGAATTCCATTTTGTTTTGCTGATGTTGTTTATGCTCCTCAATCTCGATATGATTAATTCATTAAGTTAAAAAATTGCACATACATGAGCGTAAACTTTTCCATGTAAAAGCATCACAAACCTATAGCGCATAAAAATAATATGTGTCAATACAAGCATTCATAACATAGTAAATATTGATTTTCTTAAATCTACAGAAGTGCAAGAATGTGCAAGAAGCATAAGCAGAATTTATTAACTTTTGAAGATGCAAAAAGTCAAATCCCACCAGCAACAGAAGATCAGGAAGCTGTAGAACTCGCTTACGGTCATTCAACCTTTTTTCATGTGCCCGTATTTCATACTCTTTAAAACATTTACCAAAATGCTGCATACCTATGCAAAATTTTGCACAGCAAGTCCTCTGAGACGTAGAGAGTGAGAGGAATGCAAACATAAACATACATTGCGTCATCAGAGCTACAGTCTATTTACCATTATAAGTTTGTTATTGATCACAAAGCAATTCAGTCTGTCAAGCTCAAATTGCGTATTGCAGTTTTTATAAGACTCATCTCCACAATCCAAAGTGTGATTAAAATTAGTGCTGAGTGCAAAATACAAGCATACATAGAGATTTTAGTTTGATTTGTTGTTTTGTTACTGTGACAGTAAATTTGTGTGTCAAAGCTAAATATTTTCCTGTGATTTTGTGAAGGTCTGATTTCCAAAAAGTAGCTTTAAAAAATGGCTGAACTTTTGGATAAAGCTGATATTGCAAACGGTTATCGGTCTTTGGAAGATGATATTGATAATCCATTGCTCAATCATTTGGTAATTTAATGAACCCAATATCTTAATTAATATCTGTGAAATTCGGATGGGATAAAAATGAAAGTATAAATTGTGTCTTTGCAGATAGTAAGCAAAGTTCTCTTGCTTGGCAAGCTAAATTTTGATGAGCTGAAAAGGTTTCGTTTGGTGTGCTCATTATGGTACACTTTATCGCTGGACCAATGGCGTCAATCAGTCTTCCTCATGCTTGTGGAAAATAGAGATAATCAGATGATGAAGGACTCTAGCACATCTGGTGTTGCTTTGGATGAGTTTTATAATCTTTCCAATCCGGAGAATCTTCATGTTCATAACGGTCTATTACAACTGACAAGGAAACCTTACTCTTACTATAAACTTAAAGGCTGGATGTCAACATGCCCCAAAGGAAGTAAAGATACAGAAAAAGAAGCCCATTTATGGGCTAGTAAAATTGCTACTTTGATTCGATATTTGGAAATTGAAGATTGTTACTTTCCAGACTCCAAGCTTTTGGAAGAGAAGTTATTTTCATGTGTAAATTTGGAAGAACTGAGTTTAGTGGGGAATAGTAGTGGGATATGCAGAGGGTACAAAATTCCCACAATAATTTCAGATGAGTTGCCTACTCTCACAAGTTTAAAATCTCTGACTGTAAATGGGGCGATGCCACTGCAGTGGAGCAAATTATTACTGCATACTCCCAATTTGGAGGTAATAAGCAGATTTTCATTAAATAAAATTTATCTTGTTCTGCAGCAAAAGCAAAAATAAACAGTTTCATTATTTTTTACAGATTTTAACCATCAAGCAGAATGGATCGTACTACAGAACAACATTCGCTTCTTTCTTACTTGACTTACATCAACTTGAATTTGCTGGAAGAAATCCGAAGAATATCAAGCACCTGGACATTATAGATGCTGATGACACGTTTACAGATTTTGTGTCTCTAAGTTCCCGAGATTTAAACCTGGAATCTCTTAGCATACAGTTTGACCAAGTCAGACCAGAACATTTTATGCAACCTTTGTTGCACGCTCAAGCGAGAACCTTAAAAGTTCTAAAATTATCACGCATCTCGGATCGGGAGGAACAACCCTTTGGTCAATTTGAGTTTCCATATTCGGTCAATATGACTAATCTCAGGGAAATATATTTGTGGGGAGACATTGTCAAAAATTTGGGATTTTTAAGGAACACACCTAATCTTCAATGCTTGCATATCAGCAGAGAGAGATATGGGGAAGAGACTTCACTCAATGGAAAGTTAGAATGGGAAATGGGAACAGAAAGTAGGTCAATTCTAGAGGCTTTACTAATGGGGCATAATGAAATCCTTCCGGAAATGTATAATCTCAGATTAAATGAGATGGAAGTGCTTCACTTGAACTGTAGAGTTTCTGTTGACAGTGTAAAAATATTGATAAAAATTATGCCAAATGTTAAAGTTATAAAGACTGTGCTTAGCAACGAAACTTTGAAAGTGGTTTGTGATGGCTGGCCATTTATCAAAGAAATTCATGCTTTATATGAAAGTGATATAGATGATTCTGGAATTTCTAGAATTTTTTCCATGACTGGTAATTATTTTATAAAAAATTATTAACCAAAGGCATTATTAGTTTTTACATTTAAAAAGAACCTTTTTGTAACTAAACCATTTCAGATTTAGTGAAATTTAAGGTGGATGCGTACTTTAACAAGTCTAAATTAACTGACTCTGCTTTTCTCAATATCGCTGATTTATGCAAATGGAAAACCTTCAAGTTACTAAACATTTGTGTGTCGGAGAAGGTATGCTTATGCCAAATATAAAGATTTATTTCCTAACATTTCACTCTGCAGCTACAAACTATTCATTGTACTTTAATTATTATTGCAGATGAGCATTGAAACTGAAACCGCACTTAAAAGGAGCCTCCCGTTGAGTGAAATTAGGTTTGAACGGAATTACAAACGAAATTAAAAAATGAAATTTCATAGCTTATATGAGAATACTTTCTTATCAGTATATGAAAACAGCAATTACCACCCAGCAAGAAACATAGCATTCCGAAAAATGTAAGCTTGCATATTACAATGTTCCAAATATTTACAAGGTGAATTTTCCCACTAATTTGTCACATGATTTTTTACAATAAACTATTTTGCAATTTAAATAAGCTGTTAAAAGGTTACTTAAATCACAACAATTTCTAATGCTCTACAACTCTATGAATATTTGATCATAATCGTTCATGATTTTTTCACTAGATACTTTAATTTAATTATTAAGATTCTTTTAACCTTGTAATAATAATTTTAATGTAATTTGCATTGCAACTTTGCAAAGGACACAAGACTTTACAAGTTAATTAGCTAAATCCCCAATAACAGCGAAACTGTCATATCTAGAATCTGATGAACAATTAATAAAGCGGTGTCCTTCCTAGCACGGAAAAACGGTCCAAAACGATATGCCACCACTTTCATAGCTCTAGTTTGCATCCTATTAACTCGTGGCAAAAATACACGAGTCCGCCAGAAGGCGATATATTTACTCGAGTAAATACCTGATTTTGACGCGTGATTACTAAAAAAGAAAATCAGACTCACGATCACTGCAGTCAAAGTACCAAATACAACAATATATCCGTAAAGTATAATTTTTCTAATAAATTGATCGTCAGGAATACCTTCCATACTTAAACCATTACGTGAGCCAGCCTGAGAAATCTGGTTTACTATTCTTATCGACGCAAATATGCCCAGAATACAACAAGTGCCACCATTACAGGCCATCATTGGTACAAATACCGTCCCCGCTGCATTACTCACTCCAATTAACAAGGTTAGCTGAAGATGCAAACGGTATACATTTTTGAACGTTTGTGTGGGACTAACTGAAATTAAATTCGGTTTTAAAAATGATGTCACTGCTTTAGACTTGGCTTGACTATTGCTAACGACTCGGCCATTGAATTTTTTAGGCCATATTTTCCTTCTTAAATATCCAAGAATGGAAAATATTTGTAAGAATATGGGATTCAAACTGTATAGAAATTTTTCGAAGCTTGATTTCACATCTTTGCACTCAATGCCGGAAGATTGATCCAAAATTTCTTTAGTCAAAATTTCAAACATATTTGAGACACACATGCAAACGAGAACCATAGAAGCGCAAGAGGCAGCTGAATATATGGTGACTATAAGGTATGTGAAACTTGCTATAATTCTTCGCAAAATATCAGTTGTGACAAAAAGTCGAAGTACTGTGGTAACAGGATCGTGAGATCTTAATATTGGCCAGAGAAACGTGACAAATGGAAAGAAAGTAAATCCCATGGTCATTATGTAGCCCATTATTTCCAGAGGTTCAGCAAGCCGGTTACGGGTAGGCCAGCCTAAATATAAATTATATTTAAGTACTTGCAATTCAAATTTTGAAAATAACTGCACAAGTTTCTTACCTAGATGTTTTGCTCCTAATATTTTGAAAAGTGAGTTTTCCATGTAGGCCACTCCATGTGGATCCCACTCGTATAAATGTGTTGTTGCAAGTTTTTGTTGAGTTAGAATTATTAGCATGCTGTGTGTAAACACTATCTCTGGATTAACTGTTGTAATGCTGCCGGAGAGGCTCACAAGAAATATTTGATACACGATACTGTACATGTATAACGCAATTACAATGAAATTGATGGAATGCCAAATAATCATGGTTCTACGTTTTCCCAACTTTGGATTTTTAATCCAATGGGCAAGGTGCTCATCATAAACAATTGGTAAGTCGTATTTAAGATAGTTTTGAATTGCAAGCTGAACATTAATTAGTCCTACTGCTGAACTCATTATGAGACTGTTTGGCTAAGATGGTATGCAATGTTGGAAATCTTTGGACATTCTGAAGGTTTTCATAGGATGCATTTGACACTGACAAAGTTCAATAATGGTTTTAGGATTCTGAAATCTAGAAAAATTAGCAATCATTACATAAAAATTATCAATAAAACATGGTTTTTACAATAACGCTAAGTCATCTTTTCACCTTGGTTGTGGGTCGCGTCACCAATTTTCCTGTGCTGAAGGCCAAGTGGAGGCTTATTTGTCTAGTAGATCAACATTGCTTTTTTCTAGCGTGTGTGTAATATAAAAGTTTTAGCTGTAAATTGCAAACACAAAATTTAGCGTGAAGGTGAAAGTATCTTACAGTTATGACGAATATTTCATCCTTGAAAAAGAAAGCCAAAAAGTTTAAGGAATAAAACTTCAGAATATACTAGATGGATAATAAAATGTGGTTTTAAAATTACTTATAATACACATTAGATAACCTTTTGCATAATATGACCTTTTGAACGGTTGAAATTGCAAATTGAGCCAAGAGTTTTCCAATGGTTTTTTCTGACCACGTTTCATTTTGTCACGTTTATCATAAAGTAATGGAGTATTTTAAAAAATTTACGCTTAAAAAACATGGTTGTGTGTTTAGTATGCCAGATTTTTTGTATTTTTCTCAAAAAACAATTTCGATAATTATTAAACATAGAGCAAGCAATAACCATGTGCATGTGGTGTAATGACTAAATATTTTAGTTTACTAGTGTTGACTTTTATTTAAACTAATATAGCAGAATAATATTTTTAAAAACATCTGGTGAGTCTCATTGCTTAACCAGTCATTTTGTAGTAAAGTACAAACATATTATTATTTGTTGAGCTCTTTTTCACTGAAATTTTTTGAAACTGAAGAAGAGGTATGACTATTATTGATACGATTTGGTATTCCTTTGTATTGGAAATTGACAAATAAAATATATGAGATGATATGATGGTTAGGTTATTAGATGTACATATGAAAAATGCTGAGGTGGGAGGTGAGAAATATGAGCAAACTGATTCTGCATAACGGAAACATATCTAGTTATATCTAGCTTTATTTTGGTGTGTAGTGGTGGTTAAATTAGCTATGCATGGAGTGAATGGCTTTCTCTCTCAACCAGTGTTTACAACTTGTATTGTGCATAACCAAAACCTGAATAATGCCAGAGATAGTAACTCTCACTCGCTGGGGTTTGTATGCACAAAAACTACATACATAATTCAAATTTAGCTTTTCAACTTATAGGTATAACATTTCCCAAACATATAAAAACTAATTGTACCGAAACTCATAAAACAAATGTTTTTTTTTGTATTTAAGTCAAATGAATTTAATTCAAGAAATTGTGAATACGGAATTTAAAATTAGTCAAATCTGTTAACTCAAACTCAATTTTCCATGATCACACAAAGTAAATTTCGTTACTTCACCTAAAATTAGATATATTCTTTTACTCTATCACAATGCAAAGGTACTCGACAGTATGGAACATGCACTTATTGGACTGTTTTGGTTTTTACATTAAGACAACTTGTGCAAGTGGTAACCCTTTTATTCAAGGCTACGTTCTTCATACAGTTATTAGAGCACATATTATATGTTCAGTTATGCAAATTGTTATGATCACTAAGCCCAACAACCATCTACTTTTCTGTAATATAAATAACAAGCAACTTTCAAAGTCCAAAGGCTTAGAATGTTTGTCTAATAATTTTATTTTAGTATATTATCTTTGCAATCATTCTAAGTATGAAAACTTCTATCGACTTGCGTCGTAAATGAAATCGTAATTTGTTTGAAATTCATTGTGTCTCCCGTTGTCAAATACCTATATTATCATTTCTAAGCAAATTTTCTATGCTGCTGAGGCACATTTACCAATTTGTAAATCCGGTTAATACAAATATGCATACCTATAATCTATGTGATTAACAGAAATTTTGGATGCGAATAAATGTAGATGTGGTAACAAATAAAAAACATAAAATTTTGTTTTGCGTAAGTTTGACCAGTTAGCTTAGCTATACTAATACTTATTGTAACGACTTTATTTGCGGCTATATTCCAAGACTTGCTAAAATGTCAGCTCATGATATTTTACCTTTCGTGGAATGCACAAACTGGAGAATTGAGAATTCAGAAAAATATTTTTAGACATTGTTACAAGGTAGAGCGTGAATAGCGTGATAGTGATGACGTACTTTACTGCAGAAGATGGCGAAACATTTGAGGATTTTGCCATCAAAAATACTTCAATCCTCGGGTCATTTCTAAATGTTTTTTATTTCATAAATATAGTTCCCTTCAAAACGGCAGTTGATGCGACTTCCATATCCAAAAAGTACATCTTAAGAAACAATGCACTTCAACGCGTTATTTGTGGTTTCATTCACAGTATTGTGCTGACACTGTTTACATACCTTTCGATTGGTGGCGCATTTAGCCTTATATACACCCCGGTTTCCAACTCCAGTATAGTTGTTTCAATACTTGAGTGGATCAGCAATGTTTCATCTCTCTTCATTGGAGTTGCCACTGTCAATATCTTGTGGCGAAAGCAAACATATATTTTGGAAATTATTCAAACTTCACATATAAAAACCAACGCAAAGGATTCTTCACTGAAGAAATTTTGCATCAACATTAATCATCTTGTAACTGTATTCACAACAGTGATTGTGTTGATACTGATGGCAGGTTTATCATCCGCAATCTGGATGGGTGATACCGAAAACTACAGAGATCTTCGACGATTTTTAAAGTTTCATAGAGACTTGAGCCGTTATGGAAGCTTCTTTAATGTCACACTTTACATCATATGTGGATACGCTGCCCTGCTATTTATTTTAGGCGAGGGAATTATTATATGCACAACACTAGAACTTGGACGGTATATTATGTGGATCAAACAACAGACAGAAACAATTCCATTACTTTCTATAAGAAATGGTGTAAGAATTTATAAAAGATTGGAGTGGCTTTCTGATCTCGTAAGGGATCATATAGGAGGTATTCTGCTTCCAGCTTGCATTGCCTCAGTTTCATATTACGCACAAACTCCACATGTTTTAAATGGACATAGAGGAAATTCAGAGAAATTGGTATTGGGAATATTTGGGGTTACTATACCCGGATGGATCCTTGCTGCTGAGCTCCATTCGAGGGTAGGAATAAATAAAAAGTAATGATGAATTTGTAGAAAAAGGAATTTACTATGCCATCCATTTTGTTTAATCAAATGCTTGTATAGGCCCATGATACAATGACGGTTTGGATCAAAGGACACATCCAAACTGATATTTTGAGCAGAAGTGATCTTTTGAGACTGATGGCAGTTTCCCAACAGCTTTCCATCAGACCTGTCGCTATGTCGTGTAAATATTTTTCGATAACCTATTCATACTTGACATCGGTAAGCTTCACTTGGTATCTAATATTTAGTGTTAAAAAAAGACAAGAATGTTTTGAACTGTTTAAATAAATTTTTAGATGCTGGGGGCGGTTCTGACCTATGGATTGATCATATTTCAACTTAACAATGATGCACATAATTGCAACTGTAAAGCTTACTGCAATACTACTGTTGGCTGAAATATTCAAATTTGAGGAGATATATTCAATGTATTTTATTTGCTTTTCAATATTTTACTATTTTATAAATGTTCTTCATTTGTAATCTAAATCGCCGCATATAAAATATTCTTATAGTGCAAGCAATACTCTAGCTAATCCTCTAGTCAAGCCCTGCCCAAATTTGCAGGTGAGTTGATGGAGAAATAGGAAGATTCCAATTGTGCATAATGCGCAGTAGTCCACAGATTTTACATTCTTACTGCTGACATAGCAACATGTGGGCAGGTGACTTGCTGCAAAAAATATATACCCATATATGTAAGCTGGTGCATGTATCTTTGTCAGACGATTCAAATTATATGCATGCTATTTGTATTTCAAAATTACCTCGACTTGTCAGAACTGTGATAATTGAATTTACCGCTAAAAATATTCATTAGCAAAGTAAAGAGTTATGCATGTTGATAACATGGCTCTTAAGAGTGTCATTTTGCAAGTGAACACAAATATGAAACTATTCATTTCATCCAATAGATAAAATTTTGCAGACTGGAAACAATGAAAAAATATCCAAATAAAAAGAAGTAAGAAATCAAAATTGATTAATGTCCTGTTTTTCTACCATTTTTGCATTGATATTTTGACAAAAGCTCTTTCATTTGGATCCCAAGTATGGTCGATTACACCAACTGTAACGAGATGGGGTTCCGTAAGATTTATAACATGAAACAGATTGTCACTTAACATGTTAATTGGTCATTGAAACTTTTCAGCAGACGCAAAAGTGAAACCCGGAAAAGGATAGCATTATGTGTAACCTCTCGTCTTTGTTTCATTACATATTTTAATTCCGAAACCTTCAGCCAATCCCAGTCTTGTCAATTGTGAATAAAAATGTAAACATTTTAATGGTTTGACTTATAGATTTGTTTTTTACAGTACACAAGGTCTTTTATATTATAGTAATCTACAATTTAAAGGACTTTCGTTACATTAGCTTAGTGGATAATCAGCTTTAAATATTAAAAATGAATATTTTGAACTTGAATTGCATTCAATAATAGCAACAATGACACGATGACGCACCTTAATTTAATATGCTGACGTGCAATAAACGATTAAAATACAAAATAATATGAGCAATGCGATTTAAACCAGTACATGCTTGTCAACCATTTTGCTTCTAAAAGAGGTTTTCTATACTCTTGATAAATATTAACCAAAATTTGAAGAAATTGGCTTTTCATAAAGTTATACAATCAATTAAGACTTAATTGCCTGCTTGCTCCCCAAATGTTTTCTCAAAGTTTTGAGATTTAGAGATCTAGATTCAATCAGTGCAATTTAGTACTGATGTAAGTTGAATGTCATAATTACTACATATTATATTTTTTGTGAGAATCAAAGAGTGTATAGATAGCTGTTTCTGTTTCAAAATGCACGAAATTTACAAAAAAACATGTTGGATTAATTGATAAGTTTTATTTTGTATATTTACACTAAATGTTCTTTAACACGTTGTGAAAATTCTAAAAATTCTTGGTGAACGGCTTTTCCCAAATTTTCGATATCTTGCTGTGTGTTAAAAACGCTGGCGTCTCCAACAAACTTAAACTTGTACATTCCGTTATGACTGTAGCATAGTGTGCCTATCGCTGTTTTGTTTGTAAAAAATAAATAAATAAATAAGACTTTTCATTTTTACAATTTAAAATTGCAAAACAGTTTAGATAATTTCTTCGGAAATCTTACGATATGGTTTGCTTATCATTTCCCCAATGGTTACGTCTACAATAGGAAATCCACAAAAGTATCCAGTGTCAATTGACACAGGGAAGCTGATGTGTAAAATGGTTGAGCTTATAGTTGCGTTATGAAAATAGGGTACCAGAAAAACTGGAAGACTACCAAAAAATTGAAGGAACAACATAGTAGCCTCTGGGAAACCATAAATGAAATCAGATCTGGACTCATTCTCAACAGCCTGAATTAATTTGAAAGGATCATCATGGGTCATATCAAAGGTCATCAAGCCACCAGAACTATTATTCAATTCATTAAAAATTATGAGTTTATACTTTCACTTGCGCTTGCGGAATGTCCTTGAAAAGGTTCAAACTTCTTAAATTGTTTGCTATCAATTATTTTTTACTAACCAGTTATTCCGTAACTTGTCTGAACTATTAAAAACCGGAAGTGGAAACATCATATATATTTTCTTTGCTTCTATGTTCCTTGTCTTAAAATTTTTTTTCACTCCAAAAATAACTAGTGATGTTATCAATGTATTCAATGAGACTCCATGAAAAGTTTTTATTTTCTTCAATTCATCCATCGGAATCGGCTCACATTCGTAATATCTTACAGGTTCTTTAAAATTCTTCTTTTTGTCAGGTGCACTAAATTCGTTTTTATTGTTCTTCAACATTTGGCCTACAAGTTCGTATGGAACACAGAAAAACATTCTAAATAACTTCAAAAGAGTTTTAAAAACTTCAAAAATCTTGACTTGTCTCATGTCTTGAAGTCTATCTTCTCGACATTCCATACTTAGTACTGAAAGTGACCCATGACCAACTAGTTTTTCGAATACGTTAAATATTGAGTAGCCATCAAGCATGACATGATGCAATCTCAAAACTATGGCAGATTTCACTGCAGGATGTCTTTCACTGCTGAAATTTTTAACGATATAAATATGCCAGGGAGATCTTCCAGAGTTCATACGGATTTTCCTACCTTTCCATGTTGCCTCAAGAATATCTTGCAGATTAAGTGGCTTCTCGGGATTCGCTGGGTAGAGATTAGTGACATGACTCTCTACCTGAAAATGTTCAAGATCTTTCCAAAACAAATAGCCAAATTTTGTGACTATTCGTTGTCTGATTTCTGGATACAGAAGTTTTCCATTTGGCGTCAAGGTCGTCTCCATTAAATTTTCCATTGCGTTGATGCAATTCATACGATCAATTTCACCGGCGACGTGAAGGATAATATTTGTGACGCAATAATTTCCGTCTAGAGCAAATAAAGAGCTCATGGCGGAAACCATTCTTCCCAGTTTTGGGTCAAAATGATGAGCAAATTTTGATATGGTAAAGCGGTACAACAGAAGGATTCCATAACCAATGAAGAAAAATGGAGATAAAATGATAAGCAAAAATTTTAACTTTAATCTGACAAGATTGAACAATATTTGCTTTAATATTTGAACTTTAACACAAGATCGTATTGTTGTCATTTTACAAGATTTTGCCTGTCCTGCTATATGGAACACAGTGATGAGCACAACCACAAATAATATTTTAAAGCTAACATCCATTTCACACCTTCTACTAATAAATCACTGCAAATTGCTCATTCATAGTTAAGCGTGATTGGCGATTGGAGATTAAGATTAAGCTTTTATTTTAAAAGAACCAATGCCATATGCACGAAATCTAAAGGTTAAGTCATTTATAAAGTTAGCTGGACGGACCATAAAATGACTGAATAAAACTTTTTTTTAGTTTTGACTGGTATGGTGTTTGCATGCACATAGATTTCTGCGGATCTTTAAATTTTCAACTTTAGCGTTTACGATTTTCTCACGTTTCATGATGTTTAATTTGATTCTGCTTTATATTCAATAATATGAATTATGACCTTCTTACTTCCTACCAATATGAAAACTTCATGCATGATATTTTAGTTCCACTGTCCTTCCACGGTTTTCAACAAAATTTGCACTTTACATGTTCCAAAAATAAATGGAGTGCAATATAGTTTTTCCTTATAATACATATTATAATCGTACGAATGTTTTATTTAATAATAACAATCAAAATGAGTAAAACATGCTTTATAAACATAGATTTTTCCTTCAAGCTTTTATTTCGTTTCATTTTCCAAAGCTCTCATTGTAAGAGCTACTTCCGTTTCTTTCCCTTCTCAAGTTGGCTCTCCTTCTTCCGAAAACTCGTGCAAATTTTATTTACAACAAATTTCAGTGCAACGTATATCACATAAAGAAGTGCTAATATTATGGCTAGATAAGCAGCCATTACATCAACTGAATAGAACTGAAGTAAGTTTAACTTTCTGGCAACACTTCTAAGATGGTGAGCACCTTTATGCCGAAGAACATACTCAATCCAATAGACTGCCAAGTCGAGAGGATCCATTGGACGATCTTTGAACAAGATTGATAGCTTCTTTGCATTATCACGATATCTAGAATTGATTTTAATAGAAAACATTATATATTTAAAATTATTTCACAATTATTTTCCTTGTATAGCGTAAAAGTATCAATTTACTTGGGGTTATGCAAGATTTCCGTAATGGCACTCTCGAATTCCGCTTCTGTAAGTTTATTCCAATCAAGGTCTATCAGAAGGCCATTGGTTTTGGCCAATGCAGCGTTTCTGGTTTGATCCGCCATCATAGGAAGGCCAACAAGTGGCACCTGCAAAATCAAATTAGAATTCATTCATAAATTGATTAGCTCTGGAAAGATTCACTTAATCTAGTGCATTCCACGCATACTTTACCCCATGATAAATTGCCTCTTCTGTGCTGCCACCACCACAATGAGTAATAAACATTTTGATATCTTTGTGTCCGAGCAAATCTTGTTGAGGAAGCCATTTACTCAGCTTGACATTTTCAGGTAGATTTGGCATGCTCTCGGATTCCCACTTCCAAAGCACCTGTTGCTTCAACTTGGAGAACACATTTAGAATCATTTGACGTTTGGCTTCTGGCATCATGTCACCTAGTGAAATGAATGCATTCCAATTTATCAAAACTAGTCGAACCGAAAACTTTGGAAACTGACGTCACCATAGATTACAGAAAGAAACACACAAGAAAAGAATTTACACCTTTGATTGCAGATCCCATGCTAAATAAAATGAATCCTTCTTTGCCTTTGTTGATGAAATCTTCAAGATCCTATACAAACCAGTCTTTATCAACTCCTTAATTTCACAAAGTTATTAATCATTTATAGTAGGTACTGTTTAAATTGATTTTTCACTTTTGGGACGGGTTTCGCAGGCCTTGAGTGGATTCCGCCCACATCAATAACGTCAGGATTATAAGGTCTGGCTCCATTAAGACTGAAGTGTCCATTGCTAAACACTAATGAGCTGTTCGCCAAGATTTCATGTACTGATGGGATATCATCTCCAAGTTTTTCTCTGTAGATTGCCTCTGCCTTGGATTCATGAATAACGTACATGAGCGTACTTATAGCTGTTTCTACACCAAAGTTGATAAATCTCTGGGTAAAAGTCATCTCTGGAGGATATCCCAAAAGAAAGTTTGGAGTAGTCGACGAGGGAAGGTAAGATCCAACTTTTGCTCCAATGGCTGGTGGCACGGTGACAGGAGTGAAAAGAACAATTGGAATCTGTAGTCTGTAC